>JAWLRI010001098.1:953915-988715 GCA_034781795.1 Crypturellus tataupa
TGCAGGGGGGTTGGACTAGATGACCTCTAGAGGTCCCTTCCAACCTGAGGCATTCTGTGATTCTATGATTCTATGATACACATAAACCACCTAAATCTTAGAATTATAGAATCATTATGGTCGTAAAAGACCTTTGAGATCATAGAGTACAACCATAAGCCCCTCAACACCACAGCTCTTAAACCATGTCCCTCAGCGCCTCATCTCCATGTTTCTTGAACACTGCCAGGGAGCCAGTGCCAGGGAATACTGCCCACTTCCCTGGGCAGACTGTTGCAACACTTGACTACTCTCCCCCTGGCGCAGCCTGAGGCCATTTTTTCCTTGTTCCTTGTTCTGTGTGGTTTGCTGGGAGCAGGAATCCTCTGGTGCTGCCACTGCCTCTCCTGGCAGTGGCTTCCCAGGAGGAAGGTGCAGGCAACCAAAGGACTACTCTCAGGCTGAAGCATATGAAGCGTATGCTGCACCTCCAACTTCAGGATTTCTCTGCAAACCCTGGTGTCAGCCTCCTGGCGCAGGGTCTCAAGGTTACCAGTATGGATGATAGTCAAGGCTGGGCTGGGAAAAGGGAAGAGATGACAGCTTGAACAATAGCATACACATACCCTGCGTTGATTCCCAGCTCCTGATCTGCTCGTGTATCCACAGCTTCTGAGCTGGGCTTTGTGCTAAAGCTATGACTGCCTTCTGAAACCAGAAGCTCAGGAGGTCTCTGAGCAGTTTATTTTCCCTATAGGTCAGAAAGTTCACTTTAAAAGAAGGCAAATCTGAGAACAGAAGGTAGCTATAATAAAGGCATAGAAAATTATGAATGGTAAAAGAAAAACCAAGAAAGCACTGCTAGTCAGCCTCCTTGGTAATAAAAAATAAATTGGTGGCCATTGAAGGAAATTACAAAGCAACACATTGTGATTTGGTGAAAGGCGACGTTGTTTACAAAAGGTGTAATTAAACCATGATATTCACTGCTTCAGATATTGATAGTGATGTCTCTCTGGGTTCAAGAAATGATTCAGCATTTATATAAATAAAAAGAACATCTGCAAGGACACTAGCTAAATACAATTACAAGGGCTATCAATCCTCATGCTTTAGGGCATGGTTACCTGCTGAAGTCAGGAAGAAATTTCTTCATGGTATAGCACTAAAAAATAAAATGTATTATTGGGCATTGATGGGTATTGGATACCTTATTAGATAGTCCTTTAATCTGTTCCACTGTGCAATTCTTCTGTTCCTACATATCACAAATCAGCGAACCATTTGGGTGTGTGCTTAAATTCTATTTTGAAATCAATGGGAGTTAAGCATGTGCATAAATGTAAGTATACAATTAAGTGCTTTCCAGTATAGATATATAAAGCACCTGGTTAAATTCATGAATTTATTTAAGTGGTTTTCGATTGTACATTGATGTTTCAGTGACCAAATCTCAGATATAGTAAATTCTACTGTCTTTATGAGTCTAATATTTTATCAGCTGAGTTTTGTAGAAACATTATATAAAAAGAGTTGAATCCTAAAACATTATATAACAAGAGTTGAATCCTCAACCTTTGATCTCAATATCTTACTAATTTGGGACTATAGCTCTGTGATTTCTTCACATAGGTAATCCAATATGCATATATACATAATCATAATAGTCTAAAATACTTACTGTCTTCATCCTTGAACTTTTGAGGGGTTTTTGTTTGTTTGTTTTGTCTTGTTTTTTTGGTGTGTGTGAATAAAACAAGCTTTGTCCTCTGGTACAGTGTCCTTCCTCATGTTTGCATCCTGCTAGCTCATCTCACACTTCCAGGTAAGGCAGCGGCCAGACACTGAAGTTTTCTTTGAAGATTTAAGTTTCTCTTTAAACTTTTTATCCTTTCCTCTTAGTTAAGATGCCACTCAGTCCCTAAAGAAACACTTTCAGGGTCAGCAGCAGGTCTCAAAACACAGAGAGAAAGGTGCAGTGCTGGTGAAATCTCACTGTGGGCAGGATGTTAGCCCTGTAGGTGTGAACACTGTTGACACTGGCCATGTGGAAAGGGGTTTTATCTGAAGAAGTGGAAGAATGAACAGAAACTTAAATGTGATTCACAGCATTTCTCTTATGTTTCTGGCAGGGTGGTAAAGGGTTAGAGTTTCACAGATGCAGGATACTGACACAGGTGATACATCTGAAACAGACATTCCTGAAATTCCACCTTCTTGTGGCCTATAGAAATACTTAACTAAAAGGCCAAACAACATGGTGCTGGAAATGAGATAAATTATTCTACCATAGCTCTCTTTTTTTTCCCCCTCCTTGTTGGATCAGTTTTTCCTTGTAGGAGGGTTGCTCATGAGAGGATGGGAGGAAGAGTTTAACCAAGGGGCAAGGTGTAGCAATTCTCTCTTTAGAGACTGAGTGTTCATCCTAAGCAATTCTCCTAGAGACCAGCACATAGAGAGGAAGGGAACTTTTCCATTGACTTAAATAGTATCTGGAACTAGGCTCTTTAGGAATACTAAATAATTAAATCATACTTCATGTAGAGATTAAATAAATCTCTAACACCTAAGTGTCAGCACTTAACGATATGCCCAAAACCATAGCTTTCAGTCCTAGATAGGTATTATAGATTTGTACTAATAAGTGAAACTGTGAATTGAAGTTTTTTTCCTAAGTAGATCTTTTCTTCTTAGTGTCTAATTTTAGGAGTAAAGGTATTTTCTGGTGGAGTCAAATATGTCCTAAATTGTTATTTATTGCCAGCTTAATTTAAGGAGGTCATTTTAAGGGCACAATATTAGGTACCTATAAAATGGGGATTTTCAGGAAGAGTTGAGCAAGTACTCTGCAAATCCATTCTGCTTAAGTCATTTGTAGTTCAGTTTCAAGAATATATCCCAAATCGCTGGTCACAGTCAGCCTATGCTCTTCTGTTTATACCCACCAAAGAGGTATAAAGTTTGCAAGTGAGAAAGATTCCTTTAGAGAGCTCTCATAGTGGTATGCTGGGATCTTCCTTTCCAGTGTAATATTTTTAGCCTTAATAATGTCTCCTGGTTTCCACAAATTTCTAAACCATTAGCATTTCTTTCACGCTAGTATGTTCTCTTATCTTTAACTTTTAACATGAGAATTATAAGGACATTATCAAAATGTGAACTACTGTGAACCATTTTCCATAGCCTTATGGACCAGTGACCTAAGGATAATAACATGAGACCTGTAGCTTTGGTATATACCCAGTATATCACACCCTCCAGACACAGACTCCCCTTACTATAACCAATAGAAATTTTTGGCTAAGTTGCATCAATTTATGTTACTATCATGGCAGACTAATAACTAGATACTGTGAAGAGAGAGACGTAGAAAGCAAAATGACTCTGAAATACACAACCTGGAAAACATTCTTTAATATAAATCAGTAATTTTAAGATACGTTAAATTTGGGGTATTAAAACTACAACACTACTAGACAAAAGATACCCATTCCTGGTAAGTATCTTAATATATCACTAGAAGAAGAGATAACAACTTTGAGAAATTACTTCCTATCCCCAGTGGAGAGGTCTCCCAGCTCTTAAGCAGACTGCCTGTCTCAGTCCCTTGCCTCTGCAAGGATGTTATCTGTAAAGTCCTGACACGGGTAGTAATCCCGTTCAATATGTGCAAGTAAATGTGACTCTCCTTCTGACAAACTAGACTATGCTCTACTACTGGCTTCTGGCTGTCAGCTGGGATCCCTGACAGTCTGCTTCCTCCAGGGCAACAGAAATTATAATTAACAACCAAAGAACCTTCCTAAGGAAAAGGATCGTTTGTTCAGAAGAAAAGCAGCTCAGAGAAAATGAAGTGATTCCCTACTCAGCTCTGGTGAGGCCATTTCTTGAGTGCTGTGTCCAGCGCTGGGTTCCACAGTACAAGGGAGATGGAGATACCTAGAGCAAGCCCAGCGATGGATGTGTGCAACATTTTGTGCAAAGTCTTCCCCTACTTTGTATTGACTCCTCCTCAAAAACAATGACCAGGGAACTCCCTGGCATATTTTTTTCAACAAGAAGCAAAGTTGGTTTTAGAAGCATCAGTTAGTTTTAGTTCTTGGAACTTGTGGATCTCATTGCTGCAAAGCAGGCTGCAACAGTGCAGGCTGTGGGTTGTTTGGCCGGGTAGCAGCTTCATAAAAAAGGACATGAGGTTCTTGTGAATAAGAAGATGAACATGAGCCAGCAAAGTCCCCTTTCAGGGAAGAAGGCCAAGTGCATTCAAAGCTATATTAGAAAGAACATAGCCAGCAGGTCCAGGGAAGTGGTTATTTCCCTCCATTTAGAACTTGTGAGACCATTTTTGCTGTTTTGTGTCTAGCTTCGTGATCTCCAGAACAAAACAGACACATTAGAGTCTGATGGATCACATGATGCATGAAGAAAAGATGAGAAAATTAGCTTTGGCTTTTAGAAAAATCTAAAGCTATTGGTCTCTTCAACTATATAATGCAAGGCTAGAGTGGAAAAAGGACCCAGGCTTGGCTAAGAGATGCAGGTAACAGCTATCCAGAGAGGTTGTGAACCTCCACTGAACAGGACAAAGCCCTTAATCAGTTCTATTTGGCCCTGCTTTGAGCAGATGGTTGGATAAAATGACTGTCATAGATCCCTTGCAACCTAAATTATGCTGGGATTCTAGGAGCAAGGCCCATACTCTCTATAGTGTGGATCCAACTGTATTTTGTGGAAGACAGTTTTATGTTGTTTCTTCACTTGTTTCTTTTTTCTCACTTTAGTAGAAGAGATCAGCAAATCCACTCAAAAAAAGCCCCATAACTATGATGTAAATGAGTCTCATCTCTTTTATTAGCAGGCTACAAAACAGTGCTCGGTGCTTTTGTATGGGGACGACAAAGTTCGGCACTCTCTGAGTTAATTCTCAACAAAAGCGAAAATCTTTATCTCACAGTATGTGGGACAAATTGGATTTGAAATGGCTATAGAGGATCATCAATTCTTTAAATGGACATAGCATGAATCTCCCATAAACTGAAACAGAGCTGGTGCTGCACAGATTCATCTAGTGAGGTTATTATTAGGGAACTGGGGGTGTTTTCAAATGCAGGGATGTAATTTATCATGACTAGATTTTGTTAGCAAGGAGTTTAGACAGTTTCTGCTACTGAAACCTAATAAGTCATTTTATCAGCACATTTTATTTCCTGGGTTGACGACACCTCAGTAACCCTCCTTCTCTCTCAGTATCACGTGGCATGAAAACAACTGACAAATAAATAGAAATCATTGGTTGTGCACTCTGAAAATTGCATATTCCAGCCGGGAAGCTTGGATAATGCAGTTCAGTAATAAAGCAATGTCCATTAAAGGCATATAGGTCTCTTGCTCACTCTCTCTCTCTCATATACTGCATATAGAAGGACAAATCTGTAATTGAGGGAATATATCTGGCAATCATAGCAAGCTGTCGAGACATAAGGGAACTGCGGCAGTGTTTCTGAGGTGTTAAAATGTGAGGATTCTTACAGATTGAGATATGGATACAGGACAAGTAAGGGGCCTAGGAAGGAGCCAAGAGCAAACTAAGGCTGACTTAGACCTTCTTTTCTCCCTTTCCGAAGCACTGAATGACTTACATGGGTATCTACCTTAGCTGATCTGCAATATATTTACCTTGTGGAATTCCTGTGACTTTCAGGGATTGCCCATGCCATGAGGGTAAATATTTATTGTTTCTACTAGACTAGCAGAAAAGAAAAATCCAGAGCTTAAGACCATCAAGTAAAAGCAATGTGTAGAGAGAATAGCTAGATTTCCAGTCTGGAAACTGAATACAGAAAAGCCCAGCCTTCTCAATTCCTCTAATAAACAAAAGATGATCTTTGAAAGGGAAACCACAGCCCACAGCATGAAAGGCTCTGTAAATCACAGTCCTCTTTCTTAACTGTTTCTAGAAGCTAGGAGAAAACTACATAAGAGTAGGAAGGGATCTTATTTCCCCTCTGAACAACCACAGCTGAGTTAGCTGGCTGTCATGCTCTGTCCCAGAGAGAGTTTCATGGGACAGTAATGAGAACAGTTGCCTAGGGCTTTAGACTACAGGGAGAAGAAGGGAGATCTGCAGACTAAGTAAGGTTGACACTGCAAAATTTTGAGTTACAGGAAAAAAAAGAGACAGGTTTGATTATTTTTCTTAGTCCAAGGCCTACATCATGAGGCTAACATCACCTTGGATACTCAGTAAGCTTACAACTCTTACCCAAAGAGTATTAGCTTAAATCAAACGCACTAAAGACATAGAGTAACTGCATCTCGCGGAAAACTTTGGAACCTCGTGACACAGAATTCAAACAAAATGCAAAAATGCTTTTGTCTACCCCTAGATCTAGAAATTAAGGGTTGGTTGGGTGTTCCCTGTTGTCTTCCCATTGCAAATCACAGAGCTACTGATGGCATTGCACCCTAAGTCCTGTCTTTGCCACTGCCTACCAGTAGCTTAGCTTTCCTTATTCTCAGCAAGTCCCAGCTTGAAGGTTGGCTAGGAAGACATCCTTCTTCCTCCTCACTAGGCACCTACCAACATTCTCGATGTCAGTTCATTTTTAAGGAAAGCATCTGTTCTGATTTGTACTGCTCTGGATGTAGGATAGTCAAAGCAAAGGGCAGGAAACAAGGAAACTGTATAGATTATATCCTCCTGCCACTGTAAAAGTGTAAAAGTTAACCCCGAGCCAGTCTTATTTATCTTCTTAAATCACTTCATGGCAGATAGTAGGGCTCATGTCAGATAGCAAGACCCCTGTGAGAAACAGGTGAAATTAATGTTCTGTAGACGGCAGGAACTGGGAAAGGTGGTATGGTATTTATTATACCTTCTTCTTCCCAGCACTATTTTATATCAGTTCAAAGTGAAAACTAAGAACAGTAAGAGAAACAGGGCTAGAATTAAGCCTTGGCTTTGGGTGCTCATATCTGAAGCCAGGATATTGTCCTCACAGAATATTTACCATGTGCGTAATTAAGCCCCTAAGTGCCAGCTGAACTGGAAATCAATGTTGTGTGGTGCCTCTCCTACTGTCTGAATGATTGTTAGACAGTTGGCTCTGTTTAGACACAAAAATACAGTCCATCATAGATCCATTCAACTGTCATCTGTTGCCTACTTGTCTCTTTTCCCATTTAGTTATGTACCAGATGAAATGTTTTACTCCAGCTGCTCGTCTTTTTTTCACACTTCATTTTCTTTGCTGTTTTTCATGTACTCTCAATGAAATAACTACATAGAGCCACATTGCCAACCATAACCATGGATTGAAGTTATATTGGCTTAAAAAATAAAAAGACATCTTTATTTTTTCCCCTCACTTTCTCATTATAAAGCTGAAATGAACATGTTATTAATTAGACTTTGGTCTCTTTTGCCCATCCTTTCACTTTAAATAACTAGCAGAAGAGTTGGAGAAAAGTTACTATGCATTGTTACACATTCATTACTATGACATATTAACCAGAGAACCAAAGTAATGATAGAGTAATGCAGCCAAAGAAAATTACCTGTATTATATTGTCATAGAGGATTGAGACACAGTCAGCTACATGTATACAAACCACAAGAATTATTTAAAGAACAAGTAATTACTGGATTAGAAAACAGGGAGGTTTAGATAAATACTCTCATGAATTATTTACTGTAAAACTGTGGAAAGTTTTATTTTATTTTATTTTATTTTATTTTATTTTTATTTTATTTTTGTGAAAATAAATGCAAAAATTAGCAACAAATCAGCCTATTTGCTCGGTTGGTCTAAAGTAATGAATAGTTATTTATGCACTTCTGTGCTGGACTGTGCCAGGACTATCTAACCTGCTCTGGCAATGATAGAAGCTTCTTTGTCTATTTTTAACCTCCAGTGATGAGGAAAATGAAATAAAAGTTCATGTAGGAATTTCACCTCTGTGTGATCCTCTTGATACCTAAGGACAAAAAAAATCCAAAGACTTGTAACATTGCCTTCTGTCCTTTTGGTGTTTGTTTGTTTGCATACTGCATGACAATTTCTGAAGTCTATTTCTTCTTACAAATCTTTTCCTTTCTAGATAGTGAACATGATGAAGAAACTTTTGAGATCTCCCAGAACCCTTATGATTCATCATGAGTCACGATGCCTTAATTTTGGAGTACCCTAAACATGAAGGTTAAACTGATCTTTCTTTTCTCCAAGGCAAATATTTTTAGGCATCAGGAAATTCAGGAAAAAGTTTAATGGAATTTTTTTAAAAGGCATTTACCTGGTTAGGATTCATATCATGGACATTCAGATGCATAAAATTTAGACCCCTAATTTAACTGCATTATCCTATTTATTTTGTCATTGATAGAGTCAGAGGAGTGCATCCAAAGGAAAAAAAATGAGTCCATCAAAAGATAGTTGTGAACCATTTGTGTCTTTCCACTGAGCAGAGGTTTTCAGGTTTCCCACTTTGGTGAGTGGGAAACATAGAGGATTAGTTCCAACAAGACAGAGGAAGTAAAGCTGGATAAATCCCATCTCAATGACCAAGTTCTATGGAAAAATCTGTCTCCTCAGCCATTCAGTCAGCAGCAGCTCTGAAGCAGAAGCATCTCCATCAATACGCTAACAAGGACCACACAGTAATTGTGCACTTCCGTACATCACATATGTGGGATCAGTACTAGAGATCAAAGGAAAAACTCAGGATATGTGGGTTTATAGGATGCCGTAAAACGACTTAGCAAGGTACCTGTGCCTACAGGGCCCGTGGTGCAGCTACAGGACTGCAAGTGTGCAGCTCCCACTTAGGTCATGGCTAAAGCTAGTCCTAAGGAAAATAATTCTGCACAAACCACCGCTGTTGCCTTCTCTGTTTTTTTCCCCACCAGAACCAATATTGGCTGTCAAATGTCTATCAGAGTGTTTGAGAGGGAGCAGAGCTGAAGACCTGTGTCAAGGTTCAACAGGAACCTTGATGAGTTCTTGCTGCTCCTGAAGTCACATCTCTTGTATCATGGTTATCATGACACACATTGTGTCCCACCCTATGGCTTCATCTGCAAGTGAAATTGCACTTTTGAAAAATAACCAGAATATCCTTAGGATAAAAATGGAATAACTCTGTAAAAAGGGAGATGATTTGGATTGGCCACAAACAACTCCTGCATTATAATTGTGCTATGGTGTCTTAAAGCATTCTTTATTTTGGTAATAAAAGATCATTGCACTGAAAAAAAAGAAAAGAATTTTCCATTGAATCGTGTTTTTTTTTTTTTGTTTGTTTTCCATTTGGAAATACACATTTATTTAGAAACGCCAGCTAAGTAAAATACATTTGGAGATTAGGATCAGAATAACAAAGCTATATGACAAATAAGGCAGTCGAAATCAAAATCTTTCTAAATTGTCAAAAAGTGATTTTTTTCACTTGACCTGGGTTTTGTGTATTGTGTTTATGATTGAAAATTTTTCAGGAGGTTGATTTTTGGTCTGTTTTGAAGTAGGTTTGGAAAAAAATCTAAAATGTCAAAAAGTTTTATGGGATTTTAAGTTTTATGGGATTTACTAAAATCTAATGTGAGCAACATAAATTTTAGATACCTCGGTCTGCAGTGTCCCAAGCACCAAAATGGTGATTTTACCTGTTCTATTTATTTAGTATACAGTTAAAACTACCTTAATTGGTATTTACCACTCTGCATGGCACCCTGCTAATGATCTTGATAAACTCTCCTCAGAGAGCACCTTGCATTTGTATTGAGACTGCTGGTGATAAATTTTTTCAGGAGGCCAAAACTATGACTTATGAAGTAGTAAAACCACAAATTCATGGCTGTATGAAATAATACCAGGTTTTTAACTTTTGCTGATTATGAAAAATTAAAAAGAAAAACTCTCTAGGGCTTGTCTGACATGCCTAATTCAACAGACAAAACAAGTGTTCTGCAAAGGGGACTATGTTCATTAATGTGTCAGTTCATTAGAGGTGAGGTGGCAACACTTCTGATGCAAGCAGCTGAATCACTCTCCACAGCCTCCACACACGTCAGGCAATTGCTCACTCATCTGCCTCTTTACGGATGAAGCAGACACCCATTAAGGCAAAGGAGAACATCGCTTCTCTGGTTGTGTATTTTGAGCCTACCTACAAAACTGTTAATATACGCGTTGTCTTCCCTTGTCATCCCACCCTTCATCTTTCCTGCTCTGACCACCCAGCCACGTTGTGTTATCTTAATACTGTGTTTCCTCCATAGTTTGGACCTCGATTCCCTAAACCTCTGCATGTTCCTTGGGGTCTGCGGTGCCTCAGGGACTGGACAATTGCAGCCTTTGAGACTTTGGCCCAGATACCGAGCTTTTGCAAACTGGACTGCTTCTGCTTGTCCCAAACTTGTCACATGAGGCTCGAAATTGCTTAGGCACTGCTCTAATCCATTAAGAAGACTGTAAGTAAGTGTCCTATTTCCCGCATTTCTGCAAGGAAAGTTAGTAACACCACTTACCAAGGTTTTCTGACTCTTCTCTTTAATAAGCCTTTTCTTCCACCGCACATAACTTTCTAAAGCATCAGCTGTGCAGATATTTCCTATGTACTTTTCTTAAACTTCAGAATAAGAATATACTTTTTCATTCTTCAAATAAATAGTTGAAAATTTGCCCAAAATGAGACTATAAGAAAATATAGCATTATTTTCCCACAACAAGAAGCAGGTGATTTTTTTTCTTAGAAACAGTAGTGCCACCAAACTTTGGAGGATGGACTGAAAATTTGACAGATGGGGCTCTTCCTCCTTCTAATGTTGCTATAGAAAACATTTTTTTTACTTGACAAGGTTGAGCATTTGAAACATGCTATTTGTGTGTGCTCAATATATCTTTGTTAGAAGCAGTCTACTAAATGTCAGAGAGGTTTGTATGGACCAGCTAGGCTGGGTAAGCATCGCCTTTGTGGAGCACCTGAGTTGACTCCCTCCAAAGTGGAAGAGTATGGGGCAGCGAGATGGAGAGCTGGCAGCACATAATCTTCCTGTGTCCTCGTGACATGCCTTTCCCCCAGGTGAAAGACAACCTTAGCAGGAGTCTGGGTGAGAAATTTATGGGGCCCTAGGGGATGGATTACCGGTAAAGGAACCTGAAAGCAAATAGAGAGATGTGCTATTTTTTTGTGAGAGAAACCTCCTTGGCCACTGAAAATGCTGCTTCTGTTTCTAAATTCATGACATTTTTTATAAGGTCATGAAGGATGACCTCCAGAATAGAATAAACTTTGGCAAAACGTTTTCTCTGGAATAACAATGATATTTTTTAAAAATCCATACTCAGGATTGGTGTTATTAGCAATTAGCAATTGATTCCTGTGTGGCAAATTGTCTCTGAGTACTATATTTCCAGCATAGGGAATATGTTGAGATTAATTGCGAGTTACACACATCTGAAGTGTTTATGTAAATGCTTATTCTTAATAATAATAACAACAATAATAACAATAGAGAACCTCTCTGCTTATCATGGTTGCGGTTACTCAGAGCAGCTGTTTTAACAAGACATCTGCCGGTGGAACAATTCAGCCTGAGGACAATGAATAACTGTTCCTGAACTGAGACAGTATTAGCATAAACTCTGCTTAATGGGGATACATTTGACCAGTGAGTAATGATTTCCTGGTACTTATCTGCGTGTTTAATAGTGAAAATCCTGAGCTAGCAACAAAAAGAAATAAATGAATGAATAAGCATACAGAAATTTTTGCCACTTTAGTTTGAAATGCTTCAAAGGCATCTCGTCAGAGAGTGTGTTGCGCGTGGGAATGCTGCAACAATGCTGACCACTGAGATATTTGATCTTCATCTTCTAGCACAGAAATTGTTAATATATAAAGATGAAATAATATGTATCCATATGTTTATGTATTATTGTGGCTCCCCTGAATCTTTTAATATTCTTTATGCATGTATGTATATGCTCGCATGCACACATGTGGGAAGAGTGCTTATCACACCTCACTCTGGATTGCTGCAAACCTGGGAACACCAATCATCCAGAATGGCATTTCAGGTGTGGAATTCTGTTTGAATGCACTCTGCTCCGCAGCACTTCCAAGCTTTCCATGTTCCTGTATAGATTTTATTTAGATTGCTGGGCCAATTGGATAAATCTATATTTTATGGTATGTTGCAATCAATTATAGACTACTGTAGATTATTGTTTCCCAAGGAAAGAAGTAAAAGCTTACCCAAAAAAGAGGATGTTCTTTGTTTTTATGGGAGCGGGACTGGCTGTGGCCAGCGGGGGCTGGCTACTATCTCCTGACTTGAAAAAAAAACAAAAACAAATAAACAACAAAAAAATAGTGCTAGTAAAGACTGAGCTCTTCGTGAAATAATCCAGAATAATTAGGTTCAGTGAAGGGCCCAAAAGGGAGCAGGATTCAAAAGTGACCTGTGCAGTGTTATTTGATCAGACAGACTTATAAATGCAACAATATGAAACCTGGAATCAATCCCTAACATTAAACTTTGTCTTTAAAAAATGTGGAAAGATATCTGGTATTTCTTTTGAGGAAACTAAATGAATCTTTGCTCAGCCGGATAAGAGAAACTGTTATTGTTATGAAAAAAACTGTATCCAGGTTAGAATAATGCTGGGTAGACCTTTACAATGGTCTTTCCTTGGAAATAAAAAACTTATCCCATGCCCTGTGGTGACTCTAAAGGTATAAGAGAACCTTTGGATTTGGAAGAAATAGAAGATCCTCTTTAGCTGTAAATGACTGATCTCTGGAGCGCTCCATGGAAATAGATTAGAAGTCTGATGAGGGATTCTCATATTTCTCTTCATTCTGGATCCCAGAAATTTTAAAATTCCCATCTAGGAAATTTTAGGATATAATGACAATTATTTTGATTTGATTGCAAGATATTTTTTCTTACCCTGATTACTTTAGTAACAATACCATGTATCTACCATACCTATAGGGGGTCTATTGTACAAATGTCTGGTGAAGTCATTCGTAATAGACGCTTTTATGCTGAGTGAGACAACTAGATTCCCTGTTAAGCTGATATTTTAGACTGTGATTCATTTGACCTATTTTAGACACCTACAGTAAGATAAGATGAATCTGGAGAAGTGACTCATACCCATGATGTCTATGTTGCTCTTGCCTCTTGCTGTTTTAGGCATCAGTTTCTGGATGCAGTTCTAATTTCTTCAAGTCAGAGCACCTCTAGTAAGGTTCTCTAACCAGTAACAAGAATTAAAAACACTGTTATCTCTACCTTTTCTCTGTCCCTGCCTCTGTTCTCAAATCTAATTTATATCAGTGGGTTTTGCAAGTGCAATATTGCTTAGAAAAAAGGATCTTGCTCCTGGGGGTTATGCTGTGAAAGTAGTTCTAGACTAAGTTATGTCATCATTTTGGCTAATGGCTAAGGTAGCCATCTTGATTTGGGAAAGTAAGACAAGCCCTACCAACAAAAGACTTTTTTTTCACAGAGGACAAGCCTTTCTGCTGTATATTTCATTAGCAGAGAAGTACAATGCCCTTTTATAATCTGAGGTGGGATTGAGAAAGCTTTGCAGTCTATCAGAAGGAGAAACTTCTGACTGGTTGACAGTGGCTGATGCCAAAAAACTGAGATCAGCACTCACAGAGAGCGACCCCACTTCCTTGCACTCCACCTCCTACCAGACATTCATGTGAATGAGATGGAAGGCATTCCCTGGTGGCCCAACCACCTTTACCCCAGCTTTAATGAAACAAGGCAATCTACCTTTAATTCTGTTTTGCGCCATCCATGTTGTCAGTCTTGGTTTGGAAAAAAATCATAGGACATCTCGACTGCAAGGGATCTTAGCAGGTGATTTGGCAGTCATTCTTGCTCAAAACTGTCTTCAAATTTAAGTCAAGTTGCTGGAGATTTCTTCAATCAGATTTTTATCATACCTACAGACAGAGATTGCATGATCTCTCTGGCTCCCTGTTTCAGGATTGGAATAGGAGGATTCCCCATCACCCTGTCTGAATTTTCTCTTTACCTCTTACCAGTGCACAGCAAACACAACAACTACAGAGTATATTTCATCATTAGGGATGTTCAAACTGTACTACTTTCTGCTCCGTTCCTGACGTCATTCCTGCCCTACTGGCTTTAGGAGGTTGTCTTCTCATGGACAACAGGTAGCTTATTGTGCACCACTACTCCTACATCTGTAACCATGAGACACTGAATCGTGTCTAGATTTCTGCATCTCTAGTTTAAGGCATAGGAATTGGTCTTCAGTTCATCTGCTAAGAAAGCTGTTTTCTTGGAAGGTGAGGAGGAATCAAAGGAAAAAAAAAGCTAAAACTGCAGTGTTTTCTGCAGGCTCTCCATTGTAATTTCTATTGTAACATTATTAGCTTTATAGAGCTCTGGAGAAATGATTTTGCAGATCCCTGGCTAAGAGCACAGGACTTCTCAGGAGGAGATGAATTCTTTCCAATCTATTCACTTCTCTCCAAAATGCTGTTCTGGGCTTCCCTAGAAGTCTATATTCAAGACAGTGTTTAAGGAGTTTCATCTGAGTTGTGTTTCTGAGCCAAATTACTAACATTTATTGTACTACCATCGCTAATAATCCCACAGTGCTTAAACTGGACAGCAAAATTACTGTGGCTTAGAAAATGATTTCTTCTCCCAACAGTTGTGTAGGAGATGTAACAGGATTCTTGCAGAAACCTCTCTGATTCTGACCCAGTGCTGGTTCTGTCCTCTGCTGCCAATGCTTACTGGGAATGGAAGAAAGAACCACTTGAAGTCAGGGCTAGCTAGCTGGAGTTATAGTTACTATTAAGAACAAGAACAGAATAAGTGAATCTGAATGATTGCTGGAGTGACTTAAAGAAGAGGACACCTCTGTGTTTCTGACAGATCTATTTATGAGGACAACTTCCTTTTCTAATCACAAACACACAGTTTGAGGAACATTTTCTTTTCTCTTTTCTTTTTTTCTTTCTTTTTTTTTTCCTCCTGACTGAAGTAACCTTTCCACTATGTGTGTACTGTATAAGTCAACAATCCTACAGGAGCTCAATTCATTGCTTAAGGGAAGAATGAAAAAGAAATGCACACTGGATCAAAAAGAAACAAGACTGTAGGTCTGAGAGAGACCTGCCCTTGGCATTTCCTCTTGCCCTGCTCCCATAGGCAAGCAAGACTGTGGGGGCCTTCTGTCAGTCTTCTGGAAATACATTTCATCTGAAGTAAATGTTACCGTAGCCCACAGATGCCATAAAAAAAATGTTGATCTTCTAAGGTTTAAAGGAGTGATCTCAATTGTGGAAAGGACAGTGGTGAGTTCAGGAAAGCTTTGCTTGACCTCTCTTGATCTGGACTTTGCTGATAAATGCACACTAAGTGGCCTAACAAAGAATCCAATTACAAAGCGATTAAGAATGCTGAACTTGCCAGTTCCCTTGACTGACTGAATGTATGTGCCCTTATTGCATGAAAGAGAGGGCACCTGTTTATACCAAGCCTTAAGTGAAGTTAAAACAGGATTTGGGGGATTTCTCCTAACCGGGCCAATAAAATGTATCTGGCAACTGCAGGAGCTATTGCAGGGTAAGCATGTCATTCAAAGGAATCTGTCCCAGGCATGGATTTTAAACAGCAAAATATAGCATTGACATTAAAACAAAACAGAATCTTTAATGTGCTATACACTATCACTATGTTTTGTTTTATGATAATGACAAATCATAACTGACAGCACAGAACTCATTCTCCAGCAAACAAGATATCTTCTATGTGAGCTAAAAGAAAACCTCTATCTAATGAGACAGAGGTACAACAGACAGATCATCAGTTTTAGTTCTGACCCGACACTCAGGAAAGTAGTGATAATACGCTGGGCAAGGTGTATACTTATTCAAAGTTACTTATTTTATCTCATTCATCATGTATGTGCAGAATAAAAAATAATGAAAAAGTAGTCTTGATATCTAATTTCCTTTAAATATATATATATATATTTGTTTGTATATTTTTTAATCCAAAACACTAACTTGCTTTGGGAACTTTTTTT
Source organism: Crypturellus tataupa (assembly GCA_034781795.1). Classification (NCBI taxonomy): domain Eukaryota; kingdom Metazoa; phylum Chordata; class Aves; order Tinamiformes; family Tinamidae; genus Crypturellus; species Crypturellus tataupa. The sequence goes on from JAWLRI010001098.1 coordinate 969,983, forward strand.
CATGGAAAATGTTTCTTTTGTCAACAAATATAATGCAACACTGAATTCTGAATGCCCTCGAGCCCACTAGCCTATGTGTAAATTTAAAGAAGACAGAGCAAAATTCTTCATGGTGCTGGCCCCTCTAGGATTTTTCAGAAATGAGAAGAGATACTTGGAGAATAAGGACACCTCTCAAAACACTTGGCCAGCTACCTCTGTACAACAGCAAGAATGCGAAGAACTTCACAGTAAACATTTGTCACTTTTCTTCTCCCTCTTCCGTTGGTCTTCACCATGTGGAAAGGACCTCCTAATCCAGCAGGCAGAAATCTCTGGAATGCAAAATACTGCAGAAATTCGAGATTTTAATGGACAAGACCCCAAACTCCCATACATTAATCAGCAACATGGCCCCTGTAAAAGGCTACAAGAGATCTCCAAAGGGCAGCCAGTATTCCAGTTATATCCTGTACACATCAACTTCCCCGTGTGTGCAGACTGAGGGAATGCCCTAGAACGTGCAGACTGACAGCAGAATTTCCATGGAGGCCCAACTGGAGGGGACTGTCACTCTTCAAGTGTGAAAGAAATGGGCTTAAACTGGACTTCAGGAAACATATTCTGTTGATGGCTAAGTCACTGACTAAAGTAAAGACACAAATGATCAATGCATCCCTTCCATATTACAGAAACAGAAGAGGTGGCACTGCTTGCCAGAGATACTTACAGAAGCAATAGATGTTTTCTGACGTGTGGGGCAATGTTTAAATGCAGTATCGACACCAGTATCCAGGAGCAGGAGTGCAGCAGAAACTGTCTGCAGGCTCTCTCCACAGGTATAAGGATTAGTGCATGAAAACAAATGATAGTGCTCAAGGATGTCAAATTACGTTTGGAAAGCAATTTTGCTGTGCAGTTTCCAAGCTGTTATTACTATCGCAGCTAAAGGAGAAAATATTCTAAATCCTTTTAATCATGTATTTAATTGGTTCAGAGGAGTATCTGCCAGTGCAGACAAGAGCAACAGAAAAACACTGTAAAATATCTTTTAAAGTAATAGTAAAATTACTTGATTCTACTGCACTTTTCATCAGTAGACCTCAAAACACTTTACAAAGAGAAGTAAATTTCACTGCTTCTATTTTATAGAAATAGTTGACAGAGTTGATGATGCACTCTCTTATTATGCCTCCACACACTAGGGAAGTATTTTGCAATGGAACAAACTGTCAGTTGTATTATGGTAAATCACTAGCATTTAATTAAGATAGCAGTAGGAAGATGCTCATCAACAACTTTAAAATATCCCTGACTCCAAGCCTTCAGGAATATCACTTTTACAGTCAAAAAAAGGAAATACACAAAACAAGATTAGCATGGGAGCTCTCTTTAATTTCCATAAACATCACTAAAACACTTCCTTCTGGACAAAGAAGAATAAATGCACATATTCAACATGCAAAGGTTCAGGAAAGTGGTAGAATTATCTAACAACTAATTTAGGGACAGGCATAACCAGAGCAGAGAGGTGACAGTTCTTTCACCAGCTGAAGCTGCATTTCCCAAACTCCTCTCCAGACTTGCAATATGTGTCTTTGATCACAACACTTCATTACGGTGAATTGCTGATTCTAATGGGGAAATGATCTGCTTAAAACCTGAAATTTTCAAACACAGAAAAGCATCTTGTTGCTACTGTTCCAAGTATTATCCTCACTTCAGAAAGCAGGTTCAATATGCTAGTGCACTCAGAGAAGTTACTGATCCTGAGGTTCTTGGTTTTCAGAAATTCTACAAGAAGTATCCAGGGTCTTGGATGGATATCTTTCTTCTTGGAAGATGGTAGCATCTTTCTCTTCAGGAAAAAAAAATACAGAAACTCTCTCTGTTTTACTGTGAAATACTGCCTCCTTTGACTTTTCTAACATGTATATCTTGTACAGAGGAAATCGCCGGTCATATATCTTTATGTAAATTGTTTTTGCCTACAATTTCCTTTATGTAAATTGTAGGCAAAAACATACTGAAAACAATCCCACAAGTAGTTGCAGTTTCATCTACTGTCAACCTAGCTGAGCAGGTTCTCCAATCACAATGCATGGGATGCTATATTCTTTTCTTGATACCCACTGCTAATTCCTTAAAAACAAATAAAGATGAGCTTGTTTCCATAATTTATGTTATTATATGTTGATATATATTTCATATTAATATATTAAATATATTTCAATATATTAAATGTTGAAATTTATTTTTCTCCTCTTTTGAATATTTCTCTCACTGTCCACTGTGGTGAGAGCTGTTGTCTCAAAGCATGATTTGTTCCACTGGCATGGCAGCATTTTATATAGATGTATCCATACTAGCTTTGGACTCTGTCTTTCCAATACTCATGGCACTACAGAACTCAGCCCAGAATAAATATTTGAGCATGTGGTAGCTCTGACTAGTTTTACAGTTTGTTCTAAACTTAATGCTACAGAGAGAAGTTTGAATATGTCTATAGGAGATGCATTTAGAGCTACGGCAATGGTTTAGTAAACATTGTTTAACTCAAAACTTACTTTCATCCACACATTAATTTTCCTTGATCAGATTTTTATTCAACCTTTTCTTTTTTTCCCATAAAAAATGCATCAGAAGAGTACAGAAAGGCATTACAAGGCTCTGTGAAGTCTTTTCTATAAGGGTGTATTCTGTAATTGCTGGTGTCACTGAATCAGAGTGATTTCCCATGTGACTGCAATAGTCACAGAATCACAGAATCACAGAATGGTTGAGGTTGGAAGGGACCTCTAGAGATCATCTAGTCCAACTCCCCTGCTCCAGCAGGGACACCCAGAGCACGAGGCACAGGGTGGCATCCAGGCGGGTTTGGAAGATCTCCAGAGGAGACTCCACAGCCTCTCTGGGCAGCCTGTGCCAGGGCTCTGTCACCCTCACAGCAAAGAAGTTCTTCCTCACACGGAGGTGGAACTGCCTGTGTTTCAATTTGTGTCCCTTGTCCTGTCACTGGCCACCACCAAGAAGAGTTTGGTCCCATCCTCCCTACATTCATCCCTAATATCCCTAACATAATTGATCAAATCTCCTCTCAGTCTTCTGTAGGCTAAGAGTATTTCTTTCTTAGTCTTTCCTCTGACAGTCATCAGAGGTGATGCTGGGCACAAGTCCCTGAAGAGAGAACCACAGAGAGGCAGTCAGAGCAGGATGGAAAGAGAGGGAGCTGCTTGGGCAGTAAAGGAGCTCTGCTATTTCTCTACCATATCTGCAGAGCTAACATTTTGTTGTGTAACACAAACCAATTCCTTTGGCATAGACAGTATTTTCCCAAATCTTAGAGGAGTCTACAGCATCTCGTGCATGCCAACCCAGTGAAACATGCAGCGGGATGCAGGACCATGAATCTTGGGCAAGAAACCCAGTGATACCAGGATGTATCATTCACCGCCACCACCTACAGTGTGCCTGCAGATGTAGGACCTGCCAATGGAGTGCTAATGTGGGAACGTCAGGATGCACAAGCGTGGTAGGTTGTCGCATGCTGGCAAGTGCAAGATTACCTAACCCATGGTTAGCATGGAATGTAGGCAGTCTTTATTAGCAAAGTTCATACCACAAAGTGCTAATTAAAGAAGAGGTTGTCCTAGTTGCTAAGAAAATTAATACTTTCTGTATTGCTGCTTCTACCTCAACACAGCTGTTTTCGGCTGTCCCTCTGGTTATATTTGTCAGAAAAGTCAGGGCATGATATTGTTGCTTCTATGACTACAGTGCCTCTGTGAGCTGTTTTCTATGTCAAGAGTTGTAGGTGAAAGAGCTGCCAGGAAGAAAGTGGTTTAATACACTTTCTTACTAGGTATCTCGCTGCTGACAAGCCTCTCTCAAAACTACGGAGGCTTGGGTGTGCTTTTTAGAATTTTTTAACATCAGTTTTCCTTCTTTTGGGAAAGGTGCAGTCCAGACAAGGAGATTGTTATGCATTAAGATTGGTGAAACTGTCAGCTCTTCTGTAAGGCAGAGGTTGACTGATTTTTGGAGCCAGCCCTGAAATGAAGGAGATGTAATGGTTTGAATATTTTATAAGTAAAAAAGCTGGCTGCTATCAGACAGGCATCTTGTTTAGCTCAGCCTCATGAGAAAGCACTTCCGACTACGTATTCCTCTACTGTAATATGTACTGTATAGGGTAGAGGTATAGCAATGTAAATTCAGAGGTGACATCAACAGGGCTGAAAAACGCATATTGTTAAGTTAAAGTGTAAGCAAAAACACTGTCTTCATAGGGTGGCTTGGTGCTGACTGCTAGTCTTTTAACAACCTTGTTATCCTTCACTCTCACTGTGAGATTTACATCAGCCCTGGCTTAAATCTGAAAACATCACATATAGCATCTTCAAAGTGGCTTTCTTCTTTGCCCTCTGCCACCTCCTTGGAAACCCTGTTGCGAGTGCTGTGAACCTTTCTTCTCTGTCACTCTCTGGGCCAATAGTTTTGTGCATGTAACTTTATTTCTGCGAGACACCAGAATCAGACTCATCCTGTGTCAAGAAGTTGGGTAACAATAATCAAATTCTCTGTATGAGAAAATGTTACCCGTTTTGGGGAGACAGTGGAGATCAGCGTGCGCTTCAAGCTTCTAGGAACCTGGGGCAGCACATTATTTTCTTCTTATGTTTCTATTTCCTAAAGCATTATTCCTCTAGCAGGCTCTTGAACTGAAACATGTTTCCTTTATTTCATCTGCTTCCCCTCCTACTCCTAAGCAGATATTGCAGCATCTGGCACCACCCCTCCCTACCAGCTGGTTTGTTGCTCTATTCTCTTGTCTCTGAGGAATAGGTTGCTATTTTCCAAAGATCTTTCAAGTCAGAGTTCCATTTTTAACTTTCACTCTTGCTTAGATGGACTACAACCCCAATGTGACATTTATTTCTCTATTAAAAATGCTCTGTCTGCATTATTGTTTAGTCCAATTTTGCAGTGCAACCTCTGCAATACCTTGCACTACTTTAAATGTTTCATGTGCACCTCATTATGCAGAAAGGGGCTGTAAAATCTTTGCATGAACTTCAAACTGGACTGTGACAAGCTAGCAAGATCTTTTCCTACCCCCGACTCACAGCAGATGTTGGAATCTGACAGATATCTTGCTGCCTGCTGGAAGGAACTGTGAGATCTTTGAATATTTGGGAGAAAGTCCCAGAAGAAAGAAAACTAGCAACAGATGAGCCAAAAACTCTTGTAGTGAGTTACTTTGTCTTTCTTTGCAATAATTTTCTGCTAATAAAGCTAGGACTGGAAAAGATGAGTCCTTGATGCTATGAAGTCAGGTATTTAATTTGCATTTTGATGGGAACTTCATCTGCTTACAGGGACAGAAAAACACAGTTGAAAATATTCTCGATGTCTGTTGTGTGAAGAATTGGGAGTGCCCATGTGGGAGAAACATTTGCTGTAATTAGACATTATTAGTCTCAGTGGCCAGTGATCATCAGAAGTTCATCCTGTTTGACATGATCTTGGCCTGTGATGAAGCCTAGGGCTTCAATTCTTGCCAAATTAGCAGGAAACCAAGATAAATAGACATCTCTAAGGACTTTTGCTGCATATAAAATGTACTAACCATTTTAAAACCTCTTGGAACAATCTGTTTGGATAACATGTTAATGCATTTAGTGGAGACATTGACAATTAATAGAGGAATTTACTTGCAGCACATTCCATATTGGCTAGCAAAAGTGGGCAGGAGTCCTCGTAGGATGCAGAGAATACTTAAAAATTAGAGATGGTTCCCTAAACTGTATTTATAAACCAAATGTAACCGTTCACACTGAAATTCTCAGTGCATTTGAACTCAGAGGGGATGTACATGAGATGCCAACAGTTGTTATTGTGATGAACCATGAGCACTTCACATCACTGCTTATCATCCCAGAGAGAGACATTTAACACACCTGAGAATAAGTGATAACCCCTCCCCAAAGGAATTAATGGGCCTTAACTACACTGACCAGTCTCACCTGGAATCCACACATACATCCTCTGTCCCAGTATGACAGATATCCCCAGTTCAATCTGACTTTTCACATGTAGCCCTGTTCAGGTGTTAACTACCACTTTATCTGATCCTGGTGATTGCATCCCTGATCTCTTTCCCCACTCAGACCCACTTCCCCCCCACCAATAACAGTCCTGATGGCTGCATCCTGATGGGGAGATAAGGCTAATTGTGCATACACCAGCTAACAGTCATTTCTGAATTGAAAGAATGACTATAAGCCAATCATCCCATAAATACGGGTACAGCTTGAGAGCCCATTGAGCTCTCCTTGCGTGGGCTGCACGTCAGGATCTCTCCTTGAGCAGGGATGCCTCTCAGGGATACTCCTTGGGGTTGAGAGTTCCTTGTCACAACAGATTCATGGTAAATGGCTATAGAGTGCTCTCTCTTTTGAGCTTGTAAACTTTACTGACATAACTGTGCACAAAATCCCTTAGTCACAAACCATTGACCAGGTCTGGGATTAGGACTGGATCCAGGGTTACCCAGACTCTTCTCAGAAGGCGTTTGGAAGCAAGGGGATCCAATCTGAACCCCTGGTCTGGACCCTCTACCTGGATCCTGGGGCTGATTCTTTGCCTTGCCTTACCTTGGGCTGTCACTGTTATTTAGAAACCTGGTGCTTGTCACCGATTCCATTCTTCCACCAAGTTGTCCCCACTTGCAACTGCCACTTTGGCTTCACGTCACTGTTGTAAAGGAAGGAGCTGATAGTGATTCTTGTACTGATGACAATCAATCACCTTTCTTCCCCCTCCCCAGGTGTACCTTCTCAGCTAATACTTAGAATCAGTTCTGGAGGACCCGTGAAGAGATAATTACACTGGCAATTTAAGTTTGTATGTAATCATGTGTTAAGATCATGTAATATTCTAATCAGGTTTGACCTTTTTTGTAAAAGGAAAAGACACTCCTATGGGCATTCCCTATGTTTTCATAGAACAGCTAGGTAAAAAGAGGTTAATTTTCAGTGCCTGTGATAACTTCTACAACCATGTGATCATGTGTATGTTTCCACATAAAGAACATGTATTGAGCTAAAGCTTGTTAGAAAGCAAATCTCACTAGCATAAGTCATTAAAAGAGAAGGGGGGAAAAAGGCAGAAAAGTCATTCGGTGCCTTGTTTGTGTTCTGCATGATTGTTCTTAATGCTGGCTACTCCATCCCAAAGCCCAGATATTTCTTCATACACCCATGAAATAGTCTTTAAAAAAATCCAAAAATATATGAAGCAATAAATTTAGAAGATATTTTTATAAATACAGATGTTGGGTTGTTTTCCTCCCTCCCAAAAGGGAAAGTGTGTCAAAATGATGGAATAAGTCCATATCTTGAACAAATTACTATTTAAGAACTAGTTTCCTAAATGAATAACTTCAAGGCACCAGTAATCGATTCCATCTAAATAAAAGTTCTTCACTGCTGCATCATTTAACTTCCTTTTAAACAATAACTGCTTATGTGTTGATCAGTGTAGGCCACTTAATTCTTTCAAAGTGGAAGTGGGACTGGAGGAGCAGAGCAGATAGATACTCCACCAAACCAGTGGAGAGTTTCAGTGCCAAGTCTCAAGTGCACATTTGGCAGATGTCCTGCAGTTGTAGGAGGGGATTTTGTATGAGTCATTCACAAAATCTGATGGTCCAGAACACAGTGAGACACATATTTCATGCTGATATGAAATAAGGTTTTAAAGAATCTATGGATCTGTCTACTCAAGGTGGAGGAACAGGGTATTTTTACTATGCAGAATGTGAGGAGCAGTGTACGATACAAGTTCTAGGCAACAGATTATTTAAGACAAATACCTTTATGCAGAAAATGTAGTCAGGCATTTTCAGAATAGGAAAAATGTGTGCAAGAGTAAGCAAAAAAAAATCATTCAGTGATACTATCTAATAATCTCTGTATATGATACATTGAATAGTTCATACACATTTGACTTCCATGCCATTTTCTCTTCGTATACTAGCTCAGATTGGGTTGCTTTACATTACTCTGATTCTCTTACTGGGTTTTTTTTTTTAGTTTTGTTTTTTTTTTGTATTTTTGCATGTGTTTTTAATATATCCCATTAAAGATATGTTTGATTATCATCTGGCTTAGACAGAATTTTATCTTTGCCCTTACTAAATTGTTCACAGGAGCAGAACAGATGTATTTAATAACTGAATTGGTTGATTACTGGTATATATGTAAACCCAAAACTTGCAAAGCAGAGCCAGCTGAATGCTTCTCAACAACATTAGCCAAAGAGAATTTTCCTACCTCAAAAATGAGGACTGAAGATGGGTTGCTATTACTACAGCAGAGAAATTGGAGGGAGGACAACTTGAACATTTATGCTTTTCACCTGGCTTCAACTCCAGCACCTCTGAAAAAGGTGGGTAATGGGTTTCTGGAGACAGCCCTGCCAGGAGAGGTCTCCTAAACCCAACACTGGACACCGCTTCAGGCATCCTGCTCCTTTTCTGGATGGCGACAGCAGGAACAGAAGCCAGACTGGCTTTCCACGGCTTTGGCAGGACCATAACTATTTACACTTAGACCATAGCTTGCTTTGTCCACGTCTGCAGTTAGTCTGCTCAAAACATTTGCATATTCCTATAAAAGCCTCTTGACTTTTGTGGGAGAAACACACGGCATGCAATGTTAAGCATGTTAACATATATTCACATATCTTTATAAAGTAGTGGCCTCTGTACCCCATCTGTGGTGACTCACTGAGGCTAGAGAAAGAATCTTCATTCTCTTCCTCCAAATTCTCAGACCTCCAGTGAACCACAGCACTTGCATCCAACCCTGGAAAATTTCTGAGCTACTGCAGTTTGCCATCACAAAAACATGTAAGCGTATTTAAAACAACAACAACAAAAAAACACTATTTGAGATAATTTGCAGTGATTGCTAACATACACTTGTAATTTCAGCTCCCCCCGAGTCCCCCTGTTCAGTTGGACTCATGTAACACAGCATGTTCAGAATGCTATCTGATTTCCATTTGTATAGGGCACAGTGTTTTTAACGTGCTTGCCAATTAGAAGTCTGTGTATTTCTTCTCATTAAGAGCCTTAGCTTCACAAGCCAAAAGTACATTTATGCCCACATTTTCATTCCAGCTGGGTGTATGTTGTGTTCGTTGCACCTAAACTGCATAGTAAATATGTGATTCGGCTCTCTCAGCTTCCTTATTCTTTGTCCCCTGCTTTCTCCAGGCCCACCCAGTACTGCTATATGCTACTTGGTTTGCTCTAACACCGTCCTCACCACAGGTTGAAATAGTCAATGTGTTGCTGATGTGGCTCAGTGTCAATACAAACTGCATTGCAGAGGAAAACCTGTGTCTTAAGAAAGCAGTAGGTATGGGCAACAGTACAGGAGAGTAGAGCTGTTAATAAGTACAGGAGCACAAAGCAGAAGGTAGGAACAAAGCCTTTCCTCTACATGGGTGGTTTGCTTTGCTATTAAGTTTAGCCTTGTCAGGCTGACAATACTGTGCAAGGTCCCCGGGCAATTGCTTTGATTGTTTGCCTTGAACTTGTGCTGAAAGTCATTTGGCATTTTGACACTGAAGTTGGCAGTCTGGTGTTGAAGAATGGATCCATCACGGAAACGGTACGGTTCCAGTGCTGTGTGCTGACATCTCCAGCTGAGGATTTGGTGTTTGGTACCCAGGAGACAGATTACATTTTGGATACTTGAAAGAGGCATTTTCTTCTCTCTCCTCTGTTCAGATGAGAGGTGTAGAGTTAAACTGGTGGGGACAGGACATTTTTCGTGTCGTGTTTTAGTAATTTATTAACCGGTTGTCCTGCTACATCTACTCTTCACATTTCATCCAGCTTTAGAAAACAAGCCTGTAACTTTGTGTCCCTGTTGAAATGATGCACAGCTAATGGAAGGTTATATATTGTCTTCAGACTCTTAGGGTTAGCAGCCTGCTAAGCAGAGAGGAGTTGATGCATCTTGGAGATAACCATCCTCAGTCTGCAGAGAAAGGCAGGTACCCCCATGTCAGCAAATATCCTCTTCTCCATCTGACTTTTTTTTTTTTTAAACAAAAGTAAAGGAAGAGAATATCAATAAAGAGAAGTTATAAGTTTGCAGCAAAAATGATTGGCAAGTATGGATTTGAGGACTATTAATTTTGTTATGTAATCTTGCCCTTTAAGGGTTGTTAATTGATGCTATACGCGTTATAACAGTCAGGACAGAGGGTCCCCGTCTCATTAGGATTGGTGTGGACAGGCTAGAGATCTGGACCTACTGAAATTTTCTTCAAAGATGCCTTTGAAGTTGCATATTAAGTATCAACTCTATCACAGAAATACACTGTGCTTAAACTCTATCACACTATGCATCTCTAAGGTATCTCACCCAAGTTTCTGAACTCACTATCCAATCCAAACACTTTCTGACAACTGGTTTCAGGCATGCCCTTTCCTGAGGCTGTTCTTTGCATCAGAGGAAAGTGATTTTTTTTTTTCTCTGCAAGAGGCCATCTCCTTCCCTAGCAGGAAGAACAAAAATCTAGAAGATCCCCTGGAATTCATTCATGTACCTGGTGTAATTCCTATTTCAAATGATCTTTCTAATCTCTTAAAACAGCATACTCTGCTTGCATCTTTTCCAGTTTTGGCATTTTGTCATCTGAAGTTAGCTGCATGGACATCCTGCTACAAGGTGTCATAGGCAGAGCATGCCACATCTCTCTGTCAGGTTTTTATGAGCCTAGACCTGCTCCCCATGTGTCAAGAAGATGAATGCTGCTACAACAGGAGTTCAACAGTGGTGGGTGAGATAATCAGAAGAATCATTACTTGCACCTGATCACAATATACAATGTTATTGATATACTGAGATACTAGAGTAGATGGACCTAAGTGAAGCAATGACAGTTGTATCTTATACTGCCCAATGTGTCATGCAGGTCTTACTATAGCTAGCTTTTACTATGTGTATTCTGTCGGGTGGAATTGCCTTCATGTTCACGCCATATTACGCTACTGTTAGGAATAGCTATTCATAAATACAACTGATTAATATCCCAAATTGTCTTATTCAAAAATGTTTACAAAGGAGAAAACTCCAGTTGTAGCTATTTCAGGGAGCAAAGCCCCAGTGTAATGGTGGGAGAAAGTTATTCTGTAGAAAGCTGTTCTGACTGTAGCTTAAAACAAATATTAATCGTTTGTGTTGTCATAGCATTTTAAGTGAAGAATTTCAATGGCATAAAAGACAGGTAGACATCCCATTAACATCTGTGCCTATTTTTTTCCAAGAATGTCATGTACTAGGAAGTGGAAGGTGGGAAATCAGCTCTTACAAACATTTGTGAGCAATACATTGTGCACAAACATTTAGCAAAAAAAAAAAAAAAAAAAAAAAAAAGAAAGGAAAAAAAAAGGCGTAGGGGGTCTTCATTAAGATAATCTTCATTAAGACTATCCCATTCCAAGGTTAGGAAATTAGAACAAAATTAATATGTGCAATCTGAATTCAATCCCGCTTTTGTTCAGACTAATACAGTTTCTAATCACATCATCAGATAATTTTCTATGAGGCCATTGCCATATTTGATGTGCAAAAAAAATAAGCTATAGGTTTCTGTATCACTCTTTGCAATGCCTGGTGTCTGTCCAAACAGTCCTAGTTTTCATCTTATATCCCAATGCTCCATCATATCTCTTTTGTTTTCTTTCTGTTTCTCATGGGGAAAACAGGCTCTCTGTTGCTAGTTCCAGCATTAATCCTACTTGAGCTGGAGTAGATATGGGCAACCAGTTGAAAAAAAAAATTGGATTTGCTCCTGCAGCAGAGGATAGGAAGAAACAAATTCACTCGCTTTCTGTGATCAGCATGTGCAAAATCTCTGGCAACAGAATTATAAGGTCAGCAAGATTTTTTAGTTGTGTTGACTGTCAACAGGTTCATTTTCAAGGAGTTGCACTTTTTTTTCTCTTCATCAAGGATGAGGTAATGAAATATACCATCTCCTGCTGCTGATAACTTGTCTTCACCTCATCTGTCTAGCCTTAAGTTACTCTGTATGCAGGAAAGTTTCAAAAAGATATTGACATTAACTCTGATCCTGGAAAAACATCTTTCATGTCATTCCCTTCCATTGGAGTTGCTGTATTATCATCCTGGCACAGAAATATTAAGCATGCTCAGAAATATTGTCAACAGAAGTGATGGGCCCAATTTTCCCTCTCTCTAGAAGAAATTGTTCTTTTTAGTGTCTTAAGCACATGCTTATTTTGTTTGGGGTTGGGGGAAGAAGATCTCTCTGGTCAGTTCTTTTAGGTACTGTGGGAACTGAAAATTCTGATGCCATCCAGGATTGTCAAATGCTTCTTACTTTCCTCAGCACACAGTACAGTAAAGGTTACAGTCTTAGAATAAGTAGCAATGCTAGTGCCTCAATGGCCACCAAGTTCAGAAATGAAAGTATAGACACACTGTATATCTATATATATATCTATTTAATAAGCCAAGCTTTTTTTTTGTATATTGCTGAATGCCTTTAATGTCACCTTTACACTTTGAAGCACTGTGATTTTCCTGGGTCTAGCCTTGTCAGCTTGGTCTCTGGTATCTCTGATGGCTTTAGTGACACTTGAAGAACCAGGGGGGAAAGGGGTACATTTAGTGTTAAGATACAGATTGAATCACAGAATCTTACTTCTCTGAAAAAAAAGGTGTTTAATGTGGACAGCTTCATTGGCACTAGCATCGGTCTTGATTTGCTGCTCAACCTTAGCACCAACTTCCCTGTAAGTGCTGATGGGAGTGAGAAGGATTATCCTTTTGCTGCTGACAGTTTCACTGTTGAGATGGGCTGACCTTTTGTGTTCTTTTGCCAGACCAGATAGTTCACAACTTCTCAAATGCCAGCAAAAACATAGAAACTTTCTTTAGTACTGACAGCTGTGGATAGAGCGCTCAGTCTGGGAAAGGGGCCTTTTAGTTAATTAACAATACATTTCTGATATAAATAACCACTTGTTGCTATTAAATGATACCTTGTTTGCGCTCCTGGACACTGTTTGGATTATGTTTATATTCAGGAGCAGTTGAATAAACTTTCGTTGTTCTCTTTTCGGTGTATGTCAGTGAAAAGAAATTCATATCAAGCAGTCTTTCTGTTGAGACGACCAAGAAGCAAATGGGTCTGACTTAGCACTAACAGGCTATGGGTTTTACTCTTTCTTCATCAGACAGTAGCAGCAGCTAAAATGCATTTCTGTTTCCTAGAAAAATGCTCTACAATACATTCAGAAATATAGTTATTTGGGGTCAAAAATATTCCCATTTGACTCAAATTTGGTAGTGATGACCATCTGTGACCATAGATTTGCTAATACCAGGACTTGTAAAAAATTATAGTGTTTGTATATTATTACTCATCTGTTCTGTTTTTTTGTTTACGTTAGATATGACCACTTATTCTTTAGACCTGTATAGATCTTCAGTTAGACTCGCAAGAGCCTTGATATAAAGCACTGACTGAATCAGTGTAAGCCAGTCCAACACCGGTTGTGTTACTACTGCTCCTCTGGCTGCCTACAGAAGCATTTGGCATCCTCCAAACATGTGTAACCCACTGAGCTAAGGTTATTAGAGCTGAGAGATGAAGCTGGCCATAAAGGATATTGCTTGGACTGCACAAAGTTGATGGACACCTTAACGTAGTTTACTTAATCATCAGAGGGCTCACTGTAGTCAGTTTTCTGAAGAGGCCATTTGGCTCTGGAAATAATTCATTTGTCACAGGTATTCTCTGAATTTATATAACTGGCAGTTATTTCTACATACTGGCAGACACACTCAGTCATTGATTGAAAGAGCCTTGTGTTAAAGAAGACACAATTCTTCAACTACAGTAAAGCCAGTTTTCCTTCTAATTAGCATTCTGGCTCCGGGGAAGCCTGCATTGGTAGCACTTGCAGAAGTTAATGAAGCTATTCTGAAAACAATTAAAATTCCCATGTATAAGACAGGTGCTTCTAATGGAAACAAAAGGTCGTGTTTTGATCATGCAGAGCATCCTCATTTTTGTCCACGTTGTGAAAGGTATCCTTAGATTAATTAAATTCTTAACATATAAGGCCAAGAGTGGAAGAGACGTATGTCCTATTCTTTAACGTTTCTAGAAAGGATACCAAATATTAATTAGATAGGTCTACAAGTTAGTTGTGGCTCGTTGTAGGCTTATTTAGCATTCATATTGCAAGTCAATAAATGATGCAGTATAACAAAGTAGTGATAAAAGGTAGGAATCTTTCTCTTTTCCCATTTTTCTAATATACACATTTTTAGTCAGAGCCCAGATATTTGACAGAAGGGACATTATAGACCGAGTACCACCAAAATTGATGGCAGTCTAGTTCATTGACTTCAACATCCTTTGATTTACACTTGGGAGCCCCTGGGACAGTTCAAGTTTCCTTGATATTGAAGTTTAACATTGTTTTGAGAAGTCTGCCTGCTGGTTCTTTTCTTTTTTCAGAAGTTTCAGCAAGGGGAATGAGCATACCAAAACAGAAGGGTTATGCTACTGTAATCCACAATATCACCGCAAACAGCATAGGTGTGAAAACTCCTTTGCCAAAAACAACATTACTTCAAACTGAGCCCTTGTTACTTTTTTAGCATCTAATTATGTATTATTAAGAGCTCTAAAACAATTGTATTGACTATATTATAAAGAACAAAATAAGATCTTTTGTGCTACATATTAGCAAAATATTATTCAATTATTTCTTAAAAAAAATACAATTCAGTGGTTTGACTATCAGGGTAGACTCCAGCTTAAGAGTAAAATTTTCAAAATTTCAAAAATTTGAAGTTACTTTACCATACCTATCTATTATTTGCCAGTTTTACGGTTATAAAAACACTATGTCTTTTGAAGTTAAAATATTTAATGTTTAAGTTAAATATTTAAGTTATATTTAAGTTAAAATAACTGGCTAATAACAAAGGTAAATTAGTGACTGTCAGCAATGGAAAAGTACTTTCTGCAAAAAGCTGCCAGGGACAAAGTAAACAAATAGAGAAAAATACTTCTTTCTGCCAGGATTTCTCAGCTATAGGGCACTATTTAAGTCTCCTGTATTAACATTTATCTTTGTTTCTAGATGTACTGAAAAACTTTGTGAGACGCTTGTATGTACAACAGCAGAAGCTATCACAGAACACCTTTTATTGTCTGAAACTTATTTGCCATAAGAGACAAATCATTTTAGTTCTAAGAGTTTTATTTCCTCTGAATCTTCATGTTTCTTATTCTCATGTTGTGTTTTCCAGTTATTTAAATGCTTTCATTTCACTGGCCTGTATTTTTTCAGTTCCTGTAATCTAAGGGACTCCGGATTTTTCTCTTTTTTTTTTTATTTTTTTCCTTTCCTCTCTAAATACACAGAACAATTCACTAAATTTAAATTTAATGCCCATTCTAGGGAGCTTATGAAACAGAGCTGCTACCTGATGTCCAAGAACTGGGAACTTGTTCTCAAGAGTAGAATAAATTTCACCTATTTCTTGTCTGAAAGACTTTTCCTACTATAGGAGATGACAGGCAGTCTGTCCTGCAATAGCTCCAATTGCAGGGGCAGACTGATAATGAGAATTACAATGGTTAGTACTTTTCTTCAGAGTTTTGGTCTTACTGTTGATGTTCCAATATCATTAACAGTTGTGCAAGTTAGCATTTAGAATAATAGTAATTTATAAATAGTCCCAAATGACTGTGGAGTGGACCAATTGACACAATCTGGCCAGCTCTGTTAAATAAGATTTGAATTTCTTTTCCCTTGGTTTCCAAGAATATTCTAAGCAAAAGTAATTTTAAGCAAAAGTATTAATTTCATCAACTCCATGCACACTTAGTGTTTTGCCCAAGCATGTCTTGTATCTTGACTGTAACACAATGTTATCAATCTCGCTAGGTATTTTAAAAACCAATTAAACAGAGGTATGGGCAGAGGGAGGTGTATATTGCTATACTTCAATATTTTAGCTGCTGTTTGCAGCTAGCCTGTAATACATTATTAGAGTGGTAAAGCACTTCTCAGACACTTACTTACAAACTACTGCCTGTTTTTTCCAGAAGGCTCATGGTGGTTGACCATGGTTATTATAAATGATTGTATACAGGACTTCACTGGCGTTACATGTAGCTAATATAGGATTAAAGCCTGTTTCCATTTCCAAGATCCAAAACACTTACAAATTAGCTGGGTTTTGATGAAAGAAGTTTTGTTCTGAGTATATTATGGGTTTACTGCCTGCAAGTATTCCAACTCTAAGTAGGTAAAGTTCATCTAAGTGTTTTGGATTTTAGACTTTAATCCTATATTACCTACTCATCTTCTGGTGCAATGACAGCACTATAACCTTTCTGAGCTTGCAACTGTGCCTTTATCTCTGGTTCCAATAAGAAAGAGGCCAAACACTTGTGTCATAATTTTATACGAATGTAATTTTAATATAATACACATTAAAGGTAATGCCTAAAAATAGCTTTTTAAAAATCTATTATGTAACAGTAACTCAAAATGAACACCGTGCTATTCAAAAACAAGGGGCTGGTTTGCATAATTCTTTATGCTGTTAAAGTTAAGAGATTATTTTCAATCTTATGTAAATTGTTGATTTTAAGCTGCACACTTGGAATTATTATGTTTGCTTTTTTGCTTTTTAAATGTAAACAGACTGCTTGCTCCAGAACCTGTGCAGATTCTGCAGAAAGTTTCCTTCTGGCTGAATGAGATTTGAAGTGCAAATATTTGCAGCTAATTTTTTTTTACCAATACTTGGCACAAGGATCCTTCTTCATTGCTTGTTTATTCCATGTCCATAGCAACAGCCACTTCAGTGTCTTCAAGGACAGAGACTGGTGAAACAATTTTATGATGGGTATGACAAGATTACTCACTTAAGCATAATATTTGGAGAAACACCAACTCCACAGATGGTCATTGCTTCCATCTCTCTTGAATTCTGTAGCCTTGTGGTTATTCCCATGTGGAGCACCCGACTAGTGTTGCTCTGGGCTTGAACAATAGCTCTCTACTGTGTGTGCAGGATGCTAGCCTGCAGGACCCAGCATTTGAAGCAAGAAGCTCTATCGTATGAAGTTCTTTGTCATGTACGGTGGTAAGCAGAGGAGCCTAATACCCTAAGACCTAAAAATCCTTGTGCGTGCTGAGAAAGAGAAGAACATAAAGATTCTGCAGAAATTGTTCAGAACCTTGCAAAATAAAACTCTTTGCTACACTTCATGAATAACATGAGTAAAAACTGAAACTGCTGTGAATTCCAGTGATAGGCAGCAGACAACCTGGTTTTATTAATAATGAAGCAGTATACACAATCCTGTTTCCTCCTCCTCCATACATCCCCAGCAATTCTTTCATCATGACTGTCACCAAAGCAGTTACAAACCTTCACCAGTGCAAGAAAAGATAAAGACATGTTATTACATGATGGCTGATCCTTCAGCTTCACTCAATGGACAGAATAACTCACTCACTTAAAAAAATACCTCATTTCTGACTTTGATTTGCTCAAGAAGATAACTACAATAGAGATCAGTCTGTTACTGTAGGTTCTCAGAATCATTCAGGTCAGAATTTGGTGTTTCTTTCTATTGCTATACACAGGTTTATTCAAAAAGCTTTCCTCGTTGTCATCATATGTCAAAATTCGCAGCCAGCAACACTTGCAGGGTATCATGATTTACTTAAGTTTATCTGTTATCACTCCTGACTCTAAAGGATCAGTGGGTGCTGCTGGAGGCAGAACACCAGGCCTGATGGGCCACTGCCTTAATAACCTCCCACAAATAATCTGTACCAGAGCATAGAATATTTTGGTAGAGCATACTGCCAAATGTAATTTCAGCCCACGCTAAAACAACTTCTGAATAGGTCATAGCATTCAAGTAGTAGAGAGAACAGAATAAATTAGCATCCACGGCATCTTTTGTAGAACAATATATTCCGAGATGTCATTTTCCTCTAAAGTATTCCTTTATAGTCCTGTAAAAGAGAAAACAGTAAGTACTAAATATTATCTGTATTATTTCTACTTCTGGTTTTTTACTACTCGAAGCATGTCACTTTCCTTCCTCTTCCCTTCTAAGATTTTCCTTTTTAAATTGCACTGCATTCCTGTTTCCTCCCCTCCCGCAGTTTGCTCTGCTTGTACTTCTCCCTTGAAATTTCTGGCACCCTCTCCGCTTGCGTACACAGTTTATCATACAGCCGCTTTAGCATGCTAATGCATGGCCATAATCCATTTTACACCGCTAATGAAGTGAAATAAAAATGATAAATTAAGGAAACGCGGAGACAGAGGCTCTGTGTCCACGGCGGCGGGAAGGAGGAGGAAGGCACGTTCATCACTCCGCTCCGGGCGGCCACCGGCGGGCCAGCGAGCAGCACAGGGCCGTTCTTTAGCAGAGCGAGTTGGTCCCGAACCCCGGCGTGCTCCGAAGCGGTGCTGGGCGAAGCGCTCGAGCGCCACGAGGCCGCTCGCTCCGCCGGCCCGCGAGGGGGGCCGTGGGGGAACGCAGCCCCGCGCCGCGCTCCCCTCACTTACC
Source organism: Crypturellus tataupa (assembly GCA_034781795.1). Lineage (NCBI taxonomy): Eukaryota > Metazoa > Chordata > Aves > Tinamiformes > Tinamidae > Crypturellus > Crypturellus tataupa. The sequence goes on from JAWLRI010001098.1 coordinate 988,640, forward strand.
GCAGCGCGCTCGGGCGGCCGTTGGCGTGACCACCGCGATGACCGTTAGGCGGCGGCCGTTGGGACGACCGTTAGGC
>JAWLRI010001098.1:989883-1089338 GCA_034781795.1 Crypturellus tataupa
TGTCCCGCGCGGGATGCGGAGCGGATGCGCGGGCGCGGGTGTCGCGCCGCCCGCGCGCACAAAGAGGCTTTTGCCGTGCGCCCACCCGCAGCTGGTGCGAGGGGACCGCAGGCGCGCGCACGGCGGGAGCCCCCAGCCGCTGCGAGGGGGCAGGTACGCCCGCTCAGGGCGAAGCTGCCGCTGAACAGAGGCGCTGGGGTCCCGCAGGGTCCCCTTCTGGGCACGAGCGGGCTGCTCCGTCCCTGTGCCGCTTAGAGCGTTAACGCGAGCGCCTGGGGGGAGAGCAACTTTCTGCCTCCGCGGCGGTGGCACGAAGTTTGGCAGCGCCTTATGTAACTGCCTTTCGAGGGGCGCCCCGCGCTTGCTCCGCGCCCGGTTTTGTCCGAGGAAAGCAAGTGGTTCCCTCTCTTTGCAGAGCCTCGGACAAGCGCTCTTTACTTGTGTTTTCACCTCGGCACGGTATCTTCTTCCTTTTTCTTGGAATAAGAGGATTGCTCCTATCTACTTTTGCTTCTTTTTCTTTATTTTATTATTTTTATAGCACTTTTAAAATTACCGCATGAAGTCCCAGTGCTGACTTTCACTCCTGTGTTCTGGAAGGTAGGGACGCTGGGATAGAAATGCCAATAAATCAATTGTCTTCTAAAGACGGTTCGCTTTTCCTATGCCATTTCGGTGATAGAAGGGAGAGAAAGTGCTAAATGAAGTGCCGTGTTAAAACCGGAGTTGGCAGTTGCCAACAGGTTGGCACTTTTTATTTAATGAAATCTTCTGAATACAGATTAATTTTCTCTGTACAACATTTATTATTTTACTTGCTCAGAAATAGGAACAGCAGGAAATTAGATAAATGAATTGAAAGGTTGCCTAGTTTCCCTGCAGTTTCTGTAAGTAGCTGCATCTTCTACTTAAAGGAAGAAAAAAAAACAGAGAGAGAAAAAAGATACCTTGTTACTTCACACAAAGAGACAGCTTAGTCAGTTGCTGCAAGTTCTTTAGCTTTCTACTGCAAAGGTAGACTAGGTGACTACTCTTTTTTTTTTTTTTTTTCCCCACCCAGTGGTGAAAATATGCAGAGTAATGTAATAAAATCTGTGAAATGTGGGCTTCCTTGCTCATCTTATAATTCTCCATCATTAGATTGCATGTTTAAAGGGCAGGGGAAATATTTTAACAAAGCAGTTGTTTTTCTTGCTGCAAATGGAAATAGGTTAACAAGGCAATTTAAGAAGTACTTTACTTATAAGAACAAGCAAACAATAATATCTCTGTTGTTTTTTCAAAATGGACAAATGACTAAGATGGAAAAGGTCTCCCTAGGCTTCTTGAAAACTGCAAATCATTGATAAGTATTCCAAGTTTGAAATGTGAAATTCTTATTGCTCAGGTGTCCTGTGACGACCCTTGATCAGCAAGGCTGCAAATCATGTAGAAGCCACACTAACTGCACAGTCTCTGATGGATAATTGGATTGGTAGGTTCTTTTCGTTTGTTTTTTAATTATCCACTCTGGCAGCAGTTTCTTTTTCTCTATCCTCTTGACACTTTTTGATGTGCTTTGCGCTGCATCTTCTCAAAGTCCATACCATCTTCTCAACTGCTGCTGAAATAAGAATATCTTGGAGATATTTTGATGCCAAGATTTTGCAGGACTTTTTTTTTTTTTTTTTTTTTAAGCTGAAATGTGCATGGCAACTTTCTTCCCTTGCCACCTCTGTTCAGATGAAAGAATGTAAATCTTCAGATCTGGAGAAGTTTGCACTGGCTTTACTTGATATTTTACTAAAAGTAATATTTCATAGTAATATGTTAGATTCAACAGTTGGTACTGGGGATCTATAGGAATTCCCAAGTGTGGACCTCAGGTAGACATTGTACAGAGCTGGTTAATAGATATGTCTCTTCTGGCAACACTAAGATATGTCAAAGAAATTTTAGAAATTTCAGTGAGTAGGAGTATATATTAGCCAGTGTATTAGCCAGAGTCGTCATTCCTGATGAATTAAATGTTTCAGGAAATTGTTAAAGCACATGTACACTTAGTTTGCTCAACTGAAGTGTTCTTAAGTGTACTGGTTTTTAATGAACAGTCCTCCATCCAGACTATAACTTGTACAACTATTTGCTGTTCAAATGTGAGTTTATTTATTTAGTTATTTTTGTGATTACTTGGAATAAATACATAGTAGTCAACAGATCATTGCTGGAATAGCCCCTTGCTTATTTGCTCTCTCTTTTTTTTGTGTGTGTCTTTATAAGAACTATCAAAAAAAAAAAAAACACCCACAGAGAAACATCAGAAATGCTTTTTTTCCTGATACTTGTAAACTAAAGCCTAATAAAAGATAAAAAATCAAAATCTCACTAGAAATACTAGAAATTGAATTGTACAAAACTCTTATTGAGTTGCTTTTATTGCCTTGCGCCCCTCCCCCCCTCTTTTTTGAATACGTACCTATACCTAGGCCTGTATGAAAACCTCTGTTAATGACCCCTTGACAGCCCAGCTGTAATGGAACATCTTTCTATGGCATTTCTATGGCAGATGGCATTAGAACTAGTGAAAATATTCCTTTTTAAGAGCATTAATTTTCTGATATGCCCATTTTTCTTCCAACATATGTGTGCTGATAGCATTATGATGGGGTTACCTGAGATGAACACATGATGGCACTTAATTACAAATGGTCATTTTTTTATGGATTTTTCTCCATGAAGTTGTGCCAAAGTGCACCACTGTGCCTAATTGCGTGGGTAGCGAGCTTATTGAGTAGTAGTTTTATATAAGGAAGCATGTACTCAAGCTTGTGCACTGTTTTTGTACTGTTTGGCCTTCTTTCTCTTTGCAGTGAATGCTAGTTTTACTATATAGTCACTGTCCATTATCCTATATTGTGCATAATGGGAGTGTTGGAGAAGCAGAACTATTATCCAGGAGAGTAATTCTGTTTTTCCACTTTTGCTCTTTTTGCATTGGATCGCTATTTTCCTCTTTCTGGTGGCACCCCTCTCCGAAGATATGGGTTTGCTTTGTACCTTGTAGGGTTTCTTAATTTCATTTTGGTGTCACTTGGTTCAGCCTTTGGATGTCTATTTCCAACCCATATCAAAACTTCCTTAATGCATTGTTGTGAAAGGAGAGTAGCAAGGAATTGCGTGGCTCAAAAATCAAGGAGAATATTGCCAGAAAGGATTGTCCTTGGCACTGACTTTGAAGCAAAACTGCCAAAGCTGGGATCCTTGCATAAGTGTCATATATGTCAGAATAGCAGGAAATTGTGTAAAACAGTTTCATACTTTAATTTGCAGATTAGACCAGTTCTGATCTAACACCACTAGCAGTAGTACCCAAATCATTGTCCTTTCTAGGATATACCCACTGTTCTTCATCAACCCCTACACAGATATTGGTATACTTGAAAATAATGAAAGGAAATAGATAACTCTTAAAGGAAAGATTTTTCACAGCACTGATTATCCCTTCTGTATTCTGGAAGGTGTATTGCCAGGATAGAAACACCAATAAATCGTCTTCTAAAAACAGTTACGTTTTCTTATGCAATGTAAGTGATGAAAGGGAAGGAAGAGCAGAGCACTGGGCGAAACAAAGCGGTTTTTTAAAACCAGAGCTGGCAACTACCTATTTCTTGACATTTCTCCTAAGCATTTTTGGGTATTGACAAGTGATTTTTTTATTACTCCGTATGACTCCATTTCTGTACTAACTTAATGTCACTGTGTATAGAAGGCTAATGTTGCACAGATTAATGCAGACCCTATTGTAGGCTGTGCACAGTTTTCCTGAGGTGCAGCTGTTCAAGAACCTCATCAGTTAACAGTGACTGGTTTTATTATTTTGCCATTTATCTGTGAAAATGACAAAAACTTTATTATCTGTTGGGAGAGCTGTAAGTAGCAGTGCTGACACCATAACTGGAAATTTCAGAAAGACAATACCAGTATCAGTTTACACCTACAGTCACATCCTGGAACTAATACACTTCAGAATTAAAACCTACATTTTGCAAAAATGTTTTCAAGCAATCCCACTTTCCTTCACCAGATTTTTTTTTTCTGGCTTATAACCAGAACTTACTACTAGTGAAGTCTGAGTTGTCACTTTAAGTTGCCGTAGTACTAAATTCCCTTGGTGATTTTTTTTTTTCCCCTTCTGTCTTCAGTTATTGCTACTGCTAATTAATACTGCAGATGGATTCTTATGTTCAGAAATTACCAGACATCAATGTATGAATTTGCTTAATTCAATGTTTTTCAGGCTGAAACTATTTTAAAGTATGTCACTAGTTGGAAATAAGAAAGGAAAATCAATCATTCTGGTATTACCAGATCCTCAAATATATGCTTTTTAAGTTGTGTTATTCCTATGGATCCTAGATTTTATCTCTTTTAAAACAGAAGTAAGTTGTAACATTCCAAGATATTATAAGAAATAAACTGATGTTAACTGTGATGCTCGGCAAACTGAAGTTAAACCATTTTTCCATATTCTCGTTTTTTTTTTTTTTTTTCCAGCCCTTTTGTTTCTAGAGTAAGACACTTCTTCTATGATAAAGTATTGGTATACTTAATAATTCTTAAACAGGACAGGGATGATTCTTGCTCCTTTAAAAGTATAAAACTGTCTGCATGTTTGGATTCATCAGTGGTGGATATGCCATACAACAAGATGTTGTTTTTACAAGGCTGACAATTGGAATATTAAAGCACAAGGTCTCTGTAAGGTGTACTCTTGCTGCTGTTATAATTGGAATATTTTATAACATGTCATTGATTTTGGTCTTCTGGAGCTTTTTAATGTCATCTACTTTTATGAAAAGTCAGTTAATCTTCAGTGGCTCTTCCAAGCAGTAGAAGTCAGGAGGTGATAATACCATAAATAATTAAGAACTGAGAAATTTGCAACCTTTTCCCATGTTGATGTGGACTTACACAAAGTAAAAAATGAACAGTGGAAGCTTTTAGCCTTGGATGTTTTTCAGTGAGACATTGTCAAAGTAAGGGATGCTGCAGTTGAAGAAAGAAGGGAAAAATCAATACTAATGTCAATGTCCCACAAAATGGGACCTGATAGTGACTAGAGAAAGAAAGTCAGGGGTTTGTACTTGGTTGTTGATTTTTTACCAGGTTGCTGAGACTATCAGGCAGAATGTAGAGGAAAAGAAAATAATTTGATACCAATAGCTCAGAAAGCAAAAATAAATAAGTACAAGCTGAAAATATCTTAGATACAGCTGTCTAATCAGCTCACTTCCCAACTGGTTTGGATAGCAGAGGACCAGGCACACTTCTCTATTGCAATCCACTTTAGGGTTATATGTCTACTGCTTGTACTGAGGGTCTTACCACCTGCTTTTGCAGGCTCTGCTGGGGCAATTGGATGAAGATCTGAGATTTTATGTACTTGCCAGTGTCCCCTGCTGTCATATCAGTGTTCACACCTGGCAACTGAAGTGTATCAAATTGCATTGTATGACTGTCCTGTGCCTTAGGCATGTGAAAACACTAAAGTCTTTAGTAAGAGCTGTTGCTTAATATACTAGTGCCTTAAATGATACAACTTGGTCATACTCGCGTATTCAGTATATAACAGTGTTTATATGGTAGTGTACAAAACATATATTCATATTAAATCTAACAAATGCTATGAATATTAACAAGCTAAACAGTAAATAGATGACTAAAAAAATAAACCCATCAGAGTAGAGTTTATTGATGTTCTTTGCTTTAGAGGCTGTGCAATGACCAAATGGAGAAATGAGTGTGTATTACTTATAAAGGATAGGAAATAGATACAACTATTAAATGAGAAGAAAAAGAAGAACACTTTAAGGAGTTAAGGAGAAAACATACATTTTTTGGTCATTAATGGCAGTAGGTTTTTATTTTTTATGCTTTACATGAATATATACTATTTATCTAGTCAGGTGGTGTTAAGAATGTGGAGAGTGAAACTGGCACAGGCAACTAGCATTTACCCCACAAATGTAGCAGAAGTCACCATAAATGGGCTTTAAGAAGACCAAAGCCTGTGCTGAATCACAGACATATCCTAACTGAAGAATGCTGCACTCTTATTGATGGTGTTTTATATCATTTCTGACCAGTGATAGACAGGGTCAGGCATAGCATCTATTTGACTAGAAGGCTGTAGAATGTTATGTGGTTTGCATCCTGCTGTGCTGCTGCGTAAAAGTGTTAAGAGTAGGGTGGGGAGAAATAGAGAAGAGAGACATCCCTAGGAAATCCATATTCAGCATGTCTTAAGTTGGTGTAGTATTATACAAAACAAGATTTTTCAAGTGTCCTTCCTTTCTGTCCCAAATCTCTTTGTATTTTCCGTATGTGAAGCTCTCTACCTTTCCTCTATCAGGCCTAAGCAGAATGTATTAGTAATAAAGAATTCTGGACTTACAGTTAGTATCAAGAATCCTCTGAAATAATTAATTTTGCAGCACAGTTTTTCTGATTGGATTTCATCCCTCAGTTTTGGGTTTGTCATGCGTTGACCGTTGCTATATTGAGAAAGGCTTGAGCTTGACTTTTTTTTTTTTTTTCCCTCATCTATTTTTCTTTTCTTTTCTCCTAGGCTTTCATATTATAATTTGCCATGTATGAAGGTAATGTGATTTGGGAAAACATCTTGGCTTTTCTGGTTGGAATAGTGCAATTGCAAATGTTGCCTAGAAAGCAGTTATTTATTCATGTTACTAAAATGCCTAGGGCCCCAAGTTGAGAGAGGGCTTCCTTCATGCTGGGTGAAGCACAAATATATAGAGTCTGTGTACCTTAAGGGTACTTCATTGGAATACGAATTCTCCTATAAAGCAGTGGTATAAACACTGATGTGTGGCTGAAACTCTTCCTACACAGCAGCACTTTCATACCAATAAACTTCCACAAAAGATGGAGCAATTCAAATAAAAGCACAATTTTTACCGATATAGTTGCGACTACTGTGGCAGCCTCTGCTAGCCAAGTTATGTCAATCAACAGTTTTCAAACGATCAGCCAGCATAGCTGGGCTTTCAGAAATTCCCCAAATGAGAAACTATTCGTGCCCAAAAGAGCTTACAATATGTAGAGGTAAGAGCATGGTGAAGTGTTTGAAAACTGATACTTTTCTTTTTTGTTTGAATTTTAATCTCAGTAATTTAAAATATTTTCTCAAATGGTCATATCTCTTGTATCCCTGACTTATTTATTGATGGATTTGTTAAATATCTGTGGAAAAGATAAAAGCTGTGTTTCCATATTGTGATCCATTGGCAGCAACATCAAGGATCAGCTCTGAAAGAATTCTCTGTAGTTCTGGGACATGACTGTGTTTAACTGTATTTCCCTGCCAAGCTTTTTTTTTTTTTTTATATATTTGGTGTGATATTTTAAATACATTTTTGTATTTGACTTGAAAGTTCTACAATAAAATGTTACAGTAGTCTGTAAAACCAATTCTTTGGACTAATCAAATAGAAACCTTTTGCAAGGTGTAGATAGATCCCACTGCACCTGCCTTGGTGTGTGATGGTAATTTATGAAAGTGAAATGAATCTAACATGGCAGGAACCAACTCATTCATCACAGATAGCAAGAAATCCACATTCCCTCGCGTTTTCCTGTCTTTTTCTTTACCAGTATTCACCATGCATTTCTGAGTTCGTGCTGTAACATTTTTGATCACTGAGAACTGGTTCTGCCTGATCTGTTTTGAGTCAGAGTAGAGAAGTTGGTTTTGGGCTTAGTATCTTTGATTAAACAGAGAGAAGTGGAGTTTCTGATGAAATCTTAGTGTCTTATAGTCATATTTTAGCAGGCCAGTGATAATGTTACTAAGCGATGAGAAATATTTTCAGGAGCTGTTGGAAGCACTGACCTTAATGAGAAATAATTCTCTAATTATTCTGGTTATCTTAGAATCATTTTGAAATCTTCTCTGCTCTTAGATGATACTCTTTAATGTTTTCATTAGATTTTTCCTATTGAATGTGGGTCTGGCTACTATGCTCAATGAGATTGTACCTCCACTTGTGTTTACTAAGGTAGCTCAATGTAAATACCTGCTAATAACCTTTTTTCTTTCTTTCTTTCTTTTTTTTTTTTTTTTTCTATGAGCACTAAATCATTGCTGTTTATAGTGGAATGAGGTACTAGCTAACAGAGATGAGGAGCTGTTGGTGTCCTGCTCTTTGAGACTACCACTCTACCCATCAGTTAACAGTTTTTGCTGTGGTAAGATATTGGTGGGCAAACAGTGATGTTTCTGGATGGTATGAGAGTTCTCGGTAAGGACCCCAGCAATGGGCATTATGTTAGTAGTACTAGAGACCCCAAGAAAACATGAGTGTAGCAGATAATGCTTTAGGATAAATCTTTTTGCATAAGACTGTCCCATTAGCTGTGGTTAAAGAGCCACAAAGCAGCCTAAACAAAGCAAATGGAATTCAGCAGGGCATGTAATGGACAGACTTGCGCAAATTACAGCTTTGTATCTAGCATCTTGATTGTGCCAGGCATATGTGCTTCTGGAAATGCTGTAATGGAAATTGCAAGTGAAAAAAACCTTTATTCTCAATAAGGATATAAAAGCTTTTCTTACGTGGCAGTGTGGAATGTTAATTTAAGGAAAACAACTTGATTTTCAGTTGAGAAAATGTTAGAGTTGAAAGCAACCCAGGTCTACCAGTATATCTCACTATACAATAACGTAGTGTTTCTTTGCTGTTCTAGTACAGCAGAATCTGTTTTGAAGTATCACTAAGATAAGAATGACACTGCAGCATAAGAAAGTGAAAAAGTGAAAGCTGTCAATTCATTTTGCTACTAAGTTCTGCATCTTCTTTTCTTGCTTCCTTTCCCCCAAACAATGATTATGGCAAGCTACCATTTGCAGCATTTTGAAAGATGAAATGCACCAGAAAGCTGCTAAGTAATTTTTGCTTTCATATAGCACTACTTCTGATTCAAGATGTTCTTGTCATGGCTTATACTTGGTGTGAAAAGTGAGGGTTTTTTAAGGATTTTGGACTTGCTTTCCTGGTAGAGCACAGAGATGTTAGGTGTTGCTGCACTTCTGCGGCTCGGGAGCGGGTTTTTGATGCAGACCTGGATCTGTATTCTGGAAGCTGCTTCACCAAGGGCCGTCAGAGAAGTGTATCAGAGATTACTTGCTATGTCTAGAATGCAGAATGTTTAGTGGGAGTGGTGCATGCCTTTAATACATCCCTCTGAGCATCCCTGAATGTCCAATATGCTGCCATACCTGCAGAGGTTTTTGTCTTGTTTCAGTTTTACTCTCCCTCTATGCCTGTAGCTAGCAGTTAGACAGAAAATTTGAATTCTTAGGCATATTTATTTCTTTAAAAACACTGAATATTCCAGTAAAGGAGAGAGTCACTATCCAAGCTTGGCACAGTTTATTCAGAATTGCTTGCCATCCTCAAATTACAAATATGAGGAATAAGTTTTGTGATTAAAACACTGATTAAAACACTGGTGTGTCTTAACTGTCCCATACCTGTGTAGAATAAAGCAAGAATCTTTGAATATTTGGAGTCTATTAGGGAAATCCACCTTTGAGGTGAAGATATGTATGGAATGTAACACAGTCAAAATTGTTATCTTTATTCAAAGATTATTAACCTTTCTGTAATTATTCAGAATGAATGATAGGCTATTTCTAAGGTTCTTTGTTTTTGATTGACGAAGGAGTGCAGATTTATACATGTTATTTTCCTTTTGTTTATTCTTGTGTATCTGTTAAACATTCTGGGGCAGATAAAATGAAACCACTGTTTTGAGGGAGATGGGAGAAAAGTAGTAACTGATGAAGGTTTAATTTCCTATAAATGCAATTTAGGGAATTTTGTTAGGCATATTGCAAGGCAGTGGAAGCCTGATCTAACTGTATTAGAATGTAATGACATGATTCTCATTGACATTAATTTTGCAACAAGACTTGAATGTGTGATCCTAAAAATTCTAAGAACTATATTCCTTGTCTCCATTAGCTCTTATATTTTGCCTTGGATAACTTTCTCTATTTGAACATGTATTCACTAGCCATTAGAAGGGATGGCTTGCTTCAGGGTGCAAAGGAAGACTTAGATGGTATTATATCTACATGCTTTTTTCAGTATTATGGGAAATTTCATGTCATAAGAAGCATTTTTTCTCCTGTACAAATAGGAAATTGTGTTGTAAATGAAATCTCTTAATTACTACCCAGCTTTGCTAAGCTTTTTACTTGAGTCAGCAACTGTCTTACTGAAAAGTACCATAATTTTGAAGCAGAAATTTAGCAGTGAAGATTTTAAACTATTTTCTTTTTTCCCCATCATTAAGGAGTAGTGGTTTAGCAGTCAGAAAGAACGTTCTAGCTTTATGAACACAAAAGAGTTCATCTAGTGTTCAAATTCTTGTATTAGTGGGTTAAGGTTTTTAGAGTAGACCAGTGTTTTCTGGCCTTCACATTTTCTTTTGTTGCTTCTAGTCTTTGGGACCCACCATGCACTCTGGAACTAAGTTTTTGCATTAGTCAAGTTTTGATACACATTTTGGCTTGAATATGCCGTATATGTATGTGTGTCTGGGGATGAGAGAGTCTTTTGAGTCCAAAATTTGATAGTGAGCTGTTTTTTTATTATTTATGCATATTCTGAAAAGTGCTCTTATAAATTGAGAGGTTTGTTTGCTTGTGTAATGATGTATTTAATTTCAACAGAGAGGTGGCAAAATGTCATGTATAAGATTTATGGGGGAACTCTTTTGTTGGCTTTATAAGGCTGTATGGAGCATAAATTTCTTATTTTATCTGGAGTCCAAAGTTAAAATCGTGATTTTACTACATGTAACTTGAGTTAGTCCCCTTAACTCTATCTAATCTCAATTCTGAGATGGGCTGTGGAATGGTTGCACACTGTACTGTAAGTGTCCTTGTTGAAACCAGTGCATTATGTGAGAGTGATTGCTCCCTTACTGCCTCTCCACATGTGCAGTGGCTGCTCCTTGCTGCGTTGTTTCCTCTATGCTTCACCTCTATTTTTGTATTTTAGCCATTTGCTATGCCCCAATATTACTTCTAGATTGTGTAAATACCTTAGAACAGGTATGATATTTGCACTATGTACAGCATGGCAAGACCATGGACTTTGATGGTGTCTGTCAACCACAGTCTGTAATTGGCAATACAGTGCTCAATAATTAAAGCATTATGCAGTTGGCCAACACTGTCAGGACTCATTAAAAACTGACCCTTATCTTAAGGTTACTGTATGCACCTTTAAAGTATACCCTAGACTCCGTATCGACAACTGAAAGTGTTTCTCTATTTAGCATTCAGAACTACAGGGGCTCTAGCTTTCAGATAGCAGTAGTGGTAATCACTATGATATTAAAACAAAGATAGAGGTACTAAAAAGAGAGGTAGGATGCTAAAATATTCTGTAATCCTCAGGGATAATGGCCCTAAGCCACATATCCTTGAGATTTATGCACTTGTTTTTATTTGTCCTCTTCAGCAGAAAGCTTTATCACTGAAGAGATTTCATAATAGCCTTTTCAGTATGATTGTAGTTACTTATATTCCTGTAATAAAACAAATAATTTGGGGCCATTTATAGATTGTCATCCTTGCTCTATATACTTCACCTCTGATTTCACCTTCAGTAGCTTAGATGAAGCTAGATAAGGGCTTTTTGCTCATATTGTCCCATTAAGATATTGCGTCAAAGTGTCTTCTTCCTTTTTGTGCTTTGTTATAATAGAACACAAATAATATATTCATGTACTGTGCCAGCCGTGTATACCTGTCTAGTTAGCATATGTGAATGTATGTTGGTAGAATTTGCGGCTAAGTGTGCTTTCAATAAATGCAACCACTAAAGACCAGTACTAACATAAGTAATCTGAAGAGGAACAAATCAAAGCAATGTTTTTTTTTTTTTCCTTCAACCTTTAAATTTACTGTAATCTCATTTTTTACAGTAGCAAATGTTGCAGAGATAGGATCTATAGAGGTTGGAAGTGAGTTTCAGATCTTAGACAGATAGCTTATTCTAAGAGCACACACCTGAGAAGCTTAAGAAAGCATACATGTGAGAAAACTGGCACATTGGGCAGAGAGTTGAGAGATTGCTAATCTATTTTGCTTTTTTGGAGATGGGAATTCTATCTGAAAGGAGGTGTTTTTTTTTTTTTGTTTTTTTTTTTTTTTTGGTGCTGTGTGTTTCCCCTGTGCTTCTCTTGTGCCTGTGCATCTTCTCACTGTATTAAAATGTCTCCTTTGTCTTTTTTATCCATAACCTTGTAATAAAAAAGTTGTTCTAGAGCTAGTCTTTTATGTTGCCTAAACCGAGTTGGCTTCCCTCCTGTGACTTCAATAATGCATCGTTTTATAAGTTCACAAGATTTAATGCGTTTCGGGTGAATCTGTGAGTTGCTGTTAGATGGTTAAAAGGAGAATAACTATAATGGATTGGATGCATAAGCTGCTTCCCTAGCTTCTTTTCCACCCCACCCACTGGCACGTGAAAGCATCTGCCTCTCATCACCTCTTAGCCTGGTGCTGTGTGTGTATGCATTTTGACAAACATTTTTATGAACAAAGATCTTTGGAAAAGCTATGAGACAAAATAACAGTGATGAGAAATGCAAGTTCTTTCTTGCTAGAGAGGTCCCTGTGCAATAGAGGGTGATGCTATATAACAGATAGAAATGTTTCTGTTGTAAATGTTACCACAGCAAATGAACCTGTCTTCTCTAGCCTTACTGCAATGCAACATCACTTCATTTATAACTGTAACTTATAATGTAAGAAAGGAATTATTTTTGCTTATTTTTTGTACAGGCTAGAGCTCTAGCTTTTGTTTTTGTAAAGTTTTGTGGGTGTACATTCTGTCTTTTGAGTTATCTGAACACTATGTATAAAGGAGAAAGGGAAAATGTTTTTCAGTTAAGACACTTTTAAGATTATGATCATGTTGTGACAACTCAAATAGCTTTATTTTTAAGATTTAAGATGTACTTGGTATATTTTGCAGCTGTGAATGAGGAATTAAATCTTTCCTATATCTGGAGAAAAAATTCACAGTAACTTGGAGTAGTTTTCTGAGCATGTTTCATTTCTTGGAACACATGTATGTAGTGCTCCAAACATGGGAAAATAAAAGGAGCTTGAGATACCTATTTTTATTTTGTTGCGTGATCTGGCTGCAGTGATTCTACTTATTTATTCTAATGGGATGAGGAGATTTTTAGGTAACATTTAAAACTTGGAAAAAATCAAGCAGTATGCTCTGGAAATGTTTCCTAATCTTTTTTAAGTAGTGCTCCTATTTATACCATAGAGGAATTCTTAAGCGGCTGTGCTAACGTGATGCAATTAGAGGACTGTTCTTATTTGAATTGGGTGTAATAGTTTGGCCATGACTGGAGGAGGCTAAGATGATAAGGAACTGTCAAAAACTGAGAGCCAAACAGTCTTGGGGTATTCTGGAATAAAATCTGAATCATCACTAAACTGACCATTGAATGCTTAGTTAATACGTATTTTGAGTGAGGTATATTCCTGGCCTAATAGGGTGAAATAGTCTAAAATCTTCCTGCTCTGATTCCTTTTGGATGGCTTATAGCTGTCAAGATGTTCACATTTTCAGTAGCCTGTAGGTTTAAAAAAAAAAAAAAAATTGTAAAACTAACCAACTAGGATGAAGATGATGTGGACACAGAAAAACACATATGGGGGAGGAGTACATTCTGCAAATTGCATTCTGTTGTCTTCAGAAAGTTTTCATGAGCATGGGGAAATAGTAAAACAGTAAAGGAAAATGAAAGCCTTTTAAAAATGAATGCTTTTTTTTTCTCCTTTACTCATCAAGTAACCTTTTATGTTTATAAAGTGCAGTAACATGATTTATATTTTAAATCAGTTATTTACTGGTTTGTAATGCTATGATGCTTCTTAATGTTGGAAAGAACAGTTACATAAATTCAATCACATGGGGAGGAGAAAATAAAGAAAACAAGTTGATAACATTAATACTCATTTGTTAGGTAGTAGTATCTTTGTTAGGTACTTAGTAGTCTTTTTTTTTTTTTTTTTTTTTGAGAACTGTGTTACCTTGTTGGGAGGATTATTTCTGTGCCAGCAACCCTGCTTCAGACAGTTTTGATAGCAACAGGCTGGATTGCTTCTAGCCATGCAGCTCAAACAGAGGAAACAAGAGGAGTTCAAATAGATGACTGAGCTGCTTGAAGTCCAAGCATTTCATGTGACTGAGCATGTCTGTTTTTCCAGTTAAAGGGATTTTGTTTGGAGATCTACTTCGAAGCCCTTTAATATAATAGAAGGACTCTCACTTGCTTCCCTGAGAAGCTTGGGTGGTTTGTTGGTGTGTAGGTGACTTTCTAGTAAGAAGAATCTCTGTTACCCTAATGAAGTCTGGGGAGAACAGTTTGTGGACTTTTCCAAGCCACCTATGTATTTGTATCCAGTTTTACTTTACATCATACTTTTAGGTTATAAAATAATAATAGACTGAAATTTTGACTGCATTAATGGGATTAATGTTTGAATGGAAGAGATTGGTGAATTTTCTGGGAGGTTTGTGGGTTTTTTATATATATATATATATATATATATATATTTTGTTACAGTTGTAACGTGGAACTGACTATGATCTAAGGTATATTTCTCTAGGGTATATTTCTAGAGTATTGTTATTCCCTCAAAGTGTTAGCCTGACAGTAAATTGTGCAGTGTTTTGTTTTCCTCCCAGGGGTAGCTGCAAAGATTAGCAGGACAATGAGATACTAGGGGAAAGCATCTGGAAGGTAAGACTTTCCAGATGGATCTCCTGTTGAGATATAATAGTGCACGTGTTCGGTATTTTTAGTTTTCCTTTTCAAGAGAATAGGGTGCAGAAATTTTGATTGTAAGTTCTTTTGTTTGTCTGCTTGTTTGTTTTCTTCCTTATAGGAGGTGGTTACTAATGCCACAGGAATTATTCTGATTATCTAGTTTAATGGAATATGACTGTAGAATTCCAGCAACAGTTTCTGCATCAGGCTTCATAGATAACTGATAAACTATACATTACATTTTAAAATTTGTCAATCTTGATTTGTAAATTTCTGAGACATGAAGGAGGTACCGCATTTCATGGCTTGATTCACTTTGTTTTATTCTCTGTTATCAATCCCATAGTTTGGTTCTAATCGGAAATACAGTTGTAACCTAATAATTGTAACATACTAGTCGGACAGTGGATTGTCATTTGACAACTCAGAATCATGATCAGATGTGTCTCTGAAATGTCACTCAGGCTTAGTGTGTAACTTAGAAATTTAATGTTGGAAATACTGGGCCTTTTTAGGTGGGGACCAGGAAGTATATTGCTGACGGAATCTTTTTTTATGGAAACTCAGAAATCTGGATACTATACACATAGCTGTTGGTAGAACATCTTCAGTAGGATTAACAGTGCCAAATTAGTGAAGAAACTTAAAAATATAGTAGCATGTTTTATTAGTAGCTCTGTGAATAGAGCTTTTTTTATCAAGGCTAGGTTTGAAAGTATTTATTATTTAAAATTATCCCTCTTTTTTCCTTCTTGCATTTTTGAAATTCCTTTTTGCTTATTGATCAACTCAATATTTTTCTACTGGTAGTACTAAACCTTATTTTCCCTTAAGGTGACTTTGAAGGAAAACAATGCTGATGTGTTCAGCGGTGTACAGCCCTCCTTAAGTCCTCTTCACTGAAATTTGAATTTAACTCATCCTGTCTCTTGAATTACGCTCATTTTTCTTCCCGATAAGAATAATCTATTTCTTCTCAGAATCTAAGCAATTGCATGATCTTTTTCTGAAGAAAGTGGAAGTCAATATCTGAATTTTCTCAGCCTTTTCCCAAGATAACTGCAGAGTCCACTGTGAGTTTCCTGCATTGACTGCAATAACCTGCAATACAGATACTTTTCTGGTTATAATGGAAAATCCTTTTTAAAATAGCAAATGCAGATTTCAGAGATATTTGATGATGATTGATCATTTCATCCATATGTTTGCCTGAATGATTTTTACAGGCAAATGAGGGGTAAATGGAAGCAGAGGAGAAAGAAGGAAGAATATTAGGCTGCTAAATCCGAAGCCAACTCTAGCTTTTAAGTGTTGTGTTTTTTGTGGGGGACATCTGCCTGGAGCTCCCCAGCTGACATCTGAGGGGTGTAACATAAGCATTTAGCTCTCCCTGAAAATCACAATAGAAGAAGAGATGTTGGCATCAACTTCAGGAGATCAGTAATCATCTGTTACCTTCAAGGGGTTAAGAAGTAGATAAAACATCAGTCAGGTGTTTTTCCAGGTCTGCTTACACCTTTATGACTTCCTAGCACTATTAACAACCAACAGAGAGAAGTTCTTCCTTGATCTTTTTGTAGCGCTGTCTGCCATGCGAGCCCTTTTCCTTTCCCTCTGGCCAATACACACATGATGTCTTCGCAAGCCATACAGGTTTTTCCTAGAAATCGAAGTGAGTGCTACAAGTCTAAGGAGATTTTTTTGCCTATTCTGGTCTCTTTCAAATCTAAACAGATGCATTATTCATGTTACAGAAACCTGCATTTAGTCTTTTCTGTGTATGAAGGAAAAAGACTGAAACTGTTCTTCATTTCAGTTTTTAAAACTTTAAAGAGAAGAAAAAGAAGAAAATTTGTTTCAGAAATGGCATAACTCTAGGACTAAGCCAAAAACACTCTTCGACTTACCTTTTATCTTTGTATGTGGTGTGTCAGAGCCATTCCAGGTGGCACCTCTGTTATGAGAGATGAGGCACTAACTTACCGAACAATTGCTTTGCATCATCTCTGTTAAATTCATAGACACAAAAGGGAGAAAAGGATTAGTTGCTTCATCTTATTAGGATTCTAGATTCTCAGTGACTCTAAATGATCAGTGTCTCTTTTTTTTCCTTTTAACATGTAATGTGCTTAAAAATATCTAGTACAGGCTTGCGAATTCAAAAGCAGATTGCATTAGCACATTTGGCTACTATGCTTTCTCTGCCAAATATTGTTTTTCTATCTATTAATTGGAGCTGTCACTGTGCATACTGAAGTAATGGTGTTCTTTACGTGCAGAACTAGCATGGCAATCAGTAATTAGCCACAAGTTCAAAGTTCCACTCCCTAGTGTATTGATAAAAGTTCATGACTAAAGAACTGCCTTCATTTTATGGACTCTGTTTCTATTTCAAGTTGATGTTAGAAGAGGGCGGTATTTCATAATTCATTTGTGCAGGTTCCAGTGTAAGCTAACATTAGGTCCAAGTTAATAAACACATAGATGGTCTGCTGGGGTAAGCGCTGGCTGTTGTGTGTGTAAATGCTCTTTGTGTGTTGGAGTTCAAAGATCTGAAGGATTCTTGTAAAACACAAATGATAGGATATACTTAGTTAAATGGGCATTTTCCAACTTTTCTGATTTATATTTAATAAATTTGATACCTGGCACCACCAAATTGTAAACTGAATAGCTGAGATTACTTGGATGACTGGACAGCTGTTCTCTTGGACAAGATATCTTTCCTAATTTACTCGAATCACTAAGACTAAGTGATGTGGTTACTGATTTCTTGCACTGAAATTGGTGAGACTGAGAACCACCTCACAATAGGTGATGTCTCCTAATAGATGTAAAAGTCTGTCTGATGACAGGCTTGTCAATGGAGAGGAACCCTGGAGACATGATGAGGACTTGACACCTAGGATCCCTTATCCTCTGTTTCCAGACACCTTGCTCACATGTTTTGGTGCTTGTGATAATCTGTGTTTGAGAATGGAAATGAATGAGATCTGTGAAAGCATGGAATGTTAGTGGGTCAAAGCAACTTGTTTAGGGGCTTTGTAAATAGATGCCATCTGCTACTTCAATAAAATCTTGTCTTGAGTTTTATTATGCTAATTTCATAGCATTTTTTATGCTATGTAGACTCTAAGCCCCGCTGTGTCTTGAAATTCCCATCATCAGAGTGACTGCTACTCATTTATTAGTTAAAAACAATTATCAAATTTTCCAAAAAGAGGGCAGTCTGTGTCAGCAAAAGTGAAGTACCTGAAGAATTTGGTATTGCTAAAATGAATGCTGGATTTGGTAAATGGGATTGTTATTTTTGATTTTCAGAAGCAATGTGGTTGGATATTGCTTTTGTTTTCAAATTCACTTTGGAAGCTTTTGCTAATTTAATTTGAAAAAAATAATAATTTCTTTTCCCTTTAGGGAAATTTAGCCAGTTGTTTGTATCCTTATTTCAGATCAGTACAATAAGCAGTCCAACCGCTTGCAAACTCTTTACCATTTGTAGTATGCAAGCCAGAAAATGATGGACAAGGGCTTTCTCTGTTGAACAACTCCCTATAGAAATTTTGTGTGTGTCTGTCACTCATCTTTTTACCTAATCTTTGGATTTTTGTACTGTCAATCATTGTTGTATGTAAACATTCTTATGGCTAATAATACATCTGTGTAATGAAGTCCCTAAATGTCATCTTGGATCTTACTTGTATCTTGCGTCTTCCCTGGGTGAAGAAAGCTGCTGTTGTTGGAGCGATGGTGTTAGGGTATTTGTGTCTCTGTGAATGTTGTATGTCTTAAGATGCACAACCCTTTTTCAGGGGTCTTGGGAAGTACTATAAATGAAGGAAATGCTCATGCTGTATAAGAAAGGCAAGAGCAATGTACTCTTCTTGTTCTGCTTAATACACAGCTGGTTCCTGTCACTGAAGATAGGTTTTATGCACTGCTCTCATGGTATTTTTGAAATTTGTATTGGCTGGAGGCAGTCTGGTTTTGAGCTGATCACGCTGCCTAGCCCAAGGAGGATGGAAGAGTCACTGATGTAGCTGCATTTGCCCTGCTCACAGTTCTGCCAGGACCTGATGCAGCAGCAAGCCGGGTTTGAGAGGCTCAGTGAAGAGACAAGGACACCTGTGCTACAAACTCGCTTGGGCAAGTCTCTTGCAGACAGGATGGTTGCTGTGTTCTGCCAAGCTGGAATGGAGATGTTGGAGAAGCTGCTTTCATTTTCTGACCTAATTACAGTTAATTACAATAATTTCATCTGGAAGTGATTGATGCAGGGATCAATGTGATGTGGCCATGTTCTCATTTGGGAGAAAAAAGCTATCATTTCCTAGTAAGCTAGAGGTTGTATAGAAGAATTTTGACTGCTTGTACTTTTTTTTTTGTCTGATATATCCTTTAGAAATTTTTATCCCTTCAGAATATCAGACCCTATGCTCTCAACCATGAATCTTCTGCTAAATATCTCTACACCCTTTCCAGTAGTTTCAGTATGCACATTTTTAGTTTTCTTGGTTTATCCCTTCAGAAATTCAGGCACAGATGGTGGTAAATATTTTTTATAGCAGTTGTTCTTTCCTTCAGGCATTGTAAGAGAGGGTAGAATTTGGGCCACAGGACTAGAGACAACTTCATGGTCTTCATCCTCATCTGGACCTCATCCCCTTCATATTACTCCCCTGCATTGTTGGAGAAAATGTGCCCTCCTCAGTTCTGCAAAGTGACTTAGCTTCTCTCCAGATCTCCACACTGGACACACAGAGCTGGAGAGAGCTAGTAGGTTCGTAATAGAGGCTTCCAAGATCCCAGCACTGTGGATGACAGACTGAGTTGGGGTCTACTGATAGACACTGCTGTTAGAGACAGAAAACAAAACAATTCTGATGTCAAACTTTGAGAGAGCAAGAGGTAGTAAGTGAAAGAGTGAAATCTGTTGTTGCTTAGATATCCTGTTTTGTAAATTTGTTATTAATATATGCTGAAATCTATACTACTGAATCCATACTAAAAAAATGACAAACCCTTTTACTCTTCAGTGTTTGTGTCAAGTTCAGCACAATGAAATTCTTGTCTATTGGAGCATTCTGGTGCTACTATAAGAAAATTAATGAAAAAAATGTAGATATTTAGGAATTCTGTAGTATTATAGACATTTACCTTTGAACTGTTAGATTACTCAAAGATGCATCACATTAAAAATGTGCAAGACCATTAGATTAAATATCAACTCCACAGTGTAAGACATGTCACATTTAAGGTTGCCTATGCAGCTGTTTGTTTATAGGCAGGCATTTTTATAGGAGACAGTAAGCAGATATTTTAACTTTTCAAATGACAGATCAAAACTTTGAAACACATAGAACATGGTATTTTGTTTCATGGAACACACTGTTCTGAAGAATGTTTTGGCACTTGATATATCAACTTCTTTGGTATTTCTCAGTCAGAAATGAAATGTTCTATTTTACAGGTTGAACTGTTTCTTTTTGGGTGATTGTGATCCTAATCTAACTTTGTCTCTAAGACACATTCTGAGACACCTGCAGATTGGGCATATTGGCTGGCCTTGCTGGTCAGATCACTATTCCTATGATGTGAAGAGGCCACACAAGTCCTGATCTGTGTGATGCATGGAGATGTATAAAGCTCAGCGAGGGGCAATAGAAAAAATAAAGTGATCTTCCTGTGCCATATTTCAAATTACAAAGTATGGTAAATCTGGAATCTTTGTCTAAATAGCATTTGCATGTTGGAGATCAGAAAAAAGAATCTCAAATTGAGAAGCAATTGAATTGTTTTTTCATGACATTTTCTGAATAAAATCGGTATGTGTGAGGAGGCACACAACAGAAAACTTCAGCACTTGCTATTGAGGTTAATGAAAACATTGAAAGAGGACCTTGTATTAAAGGTCGTAGGATGATCTACAATCCAAGTGTCACCATATGTGTTCTCTGTAATTAGATAAGGGTCCTTTTTTATGTCTGACCCTTTTTTTTTTTTTTTTTTTTTTTTTTTTAAGAAAAATAATTGCATTTATCACTCAGCTTCTTGCCTTCTTCATTGTTTTAAGCACGGTTTAGCTGGAACAGGGGCACCTCCTGACTGGTCCTGTTAATCCATGCCTCTTGCCGGGTTTGACAAAGTATAGGGTTTTTTTGCTCTGTTAATTGTATTGAGGAGTCTAAATTGAGTGTAACAGTGGACAGAGTACTTTAACACTGAATAAGATTCAGCAATTCATATATCAACAGATATCACATATATCACACAGGTTTGTGTGTGTATGTATGCATTTATAAAAATAAAGTTGTTCAGAAGCAAGTTGATTTTTTTTTTTCTCCTGTGGTGGTAGTAGGAATGGTAAGAGAAGGAGTAATTAAAGCAGTAAACCAAAATCAAGATAGCTGGGCTAGAGTTTATGATGATCTTGATCTACAGTGCTCAAGATCCTTTTGAGAACTGGGTTATTTTGCAGTATCAAACACACTGTAGGATTTTGAGTGGTCCTGGAGCATGCATGGGTGACAGTGGGAGGCCTTTCCCCAAAACAGAAGTTGATTCTAGCTGTACCCAGTATTCATGCAGTATAAAAGTACAAAATGTAAATGCAATATGAAAGTCCAAAATTAGTGATCTAGTTCTCTAAGTTAAAAATTTCTGTTTGATGTTTTCCAGAAAATCTGAGATGTTACTCATTACTATAAAAAACTCTTTTAAATATTTATCTCTTCACTTTTGCAGCAAATTTAACAAACACTTTCATTAACCCACTGTATATATTTAACAAAATCAATACATGTAATACATGTAATAGTTCTTATTTGAGTTAACCCATGCAAGTTACCTAAATCTGATCTTCCTTGGCCATTAAAGGGCAAAAGCCTCTGCTGCTTTGTCTCCACAAAGATTTTAGAGATATTGGAGTGTGTTACTGTAACATGCCTGTTTGGTATCTCAGATGTCTCTGGAAATAACTAGAGTGCAGTCTTATCCCAACAGAGATGTGTTTAAAGATTTTGCCCATCACTCACGATTGTAAAATGTAGTTCATAGATGCAAGAAGGAAGAAAAGGGCCTATCCTTAACCTCTTAAGTTCTTAAGGTTCCCGTGTTACAGGTTTCCATCTTTTATATCAGTATCTAAGCTTATGGCATCAAAAAGTGAATTCGGTTGCCAGCATTTGTATTTTTCTCACTCCCAAGAACCCACAGTCATTGTGCCATCCTTTCTCCTCAGCAGTCTTTACAGAATTTCCTCTCTGATTTTGCCTGTGTTACTTTGTAATGAGAGAATACAGAAAATGGCTTTAGCATATTTTCTCTGCTACACAGGAATGCTTCCTAAATTCTTGATAGAATAATAGAATTAGAATCATCCCACTTTCTAGCTTGCCCCTCCCCCCCCCTTTTATTTTGTTTGGTGATAATTGTATTTAGTGAATAGTAAAAACTTTATATCATTTTTTTTAACTGCCCCTTGTGCTAAGAGGATAACTGCTGACTTGATCTCTTCTTAAATTAAGCCAAGAAAATACATAAGCTTTAAATTAATCCTGCATATAAGTGCTGTAAAAGAACTTTTCTTTAAAATAACAAATATAAAAGCCTGTAGAATTGTGGAAAAAAAAAGGTGATAAACATATTTCAAAGGACAACAAAAATATTATCCAAATACCCAAATATTGTCATACTGGAGATATGAAGTTAATCTGACTTGACAGAATTTCATTATCCAGTTTTGGAGAGGTAGAAAGAGCAAGAAATGAACTTGCAATAAATTAAAAAAAAAATCTAGGCTGCTAATTGGTCTTAGATTAATAATTTGCTTGCAGCGTACGAGTAGGTCTCATTCTTTTAGTCAGGCAAACAAGTCAGTGATACTGATGATTCTCTTGTCTTTGTTGCTTTCTGAATATCAATACAGAAATGCTTCTCCTAAAGTGAAGAAAGAAGTTATATACCACAATTCTTTATCACATGCTAACCACAACCCCTGTGTATGCTCTTTCTCCTGATAGCTGATTTTTATGGCTTATGGGACTGTGATCCTTTTCCTGTCTCAACGTTAGACCCATTGTCTTCACTTGTCCTTAGGGCTATGATGCCTCTGGTATTATTACTTACCAGCAACTGTGAGCTAAGTTCTTGTACTTCAGATCTCATCTTCAGAAACGTGGGACCTGCACATGTAATGTCTTCTTAAAATAAACAGCTTTATAGATAAAATGGAAGACTACTTAAGAATAGCTACTTAAAAAGACTACTTAATAAAAAAACAAAAATATTTTGAAATAACTACTAGTTTCCTCTGTATTGTTTCTGAACATCATTTCTGGACAGATTCACCTTTGTCTAGCATGCTCTACATGCCCGTGTCACCAAGTTGAAATTCTAAAAAGAGCTTTGTAAAACATGCCTTGTGTTGACTTGCTTTTGCTAAGCCTTTTAGAAATTGGCATATAAATGTTGATTGTCTTCTACTCTCAAGATTCTAGATGTTCAGCAGAAACTCTTAATGTTTACTGTGAAATCATAAATGAATTCAGTTTATAAGGGACATCAGGAAGTTATGTTTGTTTAAGGTATGTTTAATTGAGCTAGCCAGAAAAATACCCTTTTTACTTTGTAAATGTTAAGTTAATCTTTCATTACACATTAAATATACACATGTACATTTTGTACAGAAAAATCTTCATAAACTAAAATATTATCTATATGTATATGTAAAAGTTTCCCTACCTCTGTTGAATTTACTGCAGCTTTTTGCTTTCTTTAACTTTCTCCATGTCCCAGGGATGCCTTGTCCATTTCTGAATATTCTCTTTCCAGCTTTTTTGACCTGCTTTTTGCCTGCTGACTTTTAATAGATTGCAAGCAGCTGGAGCCATGGCTGTCTTTCTCTTCCAATAACGATTAATAGGGAAGACCTAGGGTAGAAAATTTAAGGAAGAGGGTAAATATTGAGCTCCAGTATTACCTTTTTCCATTACCATGTGTTAAGTACACGTTGAAAATGTTTTTGGGTGAGTGACATTTGGTAGTGTAAGCTGGCAGAGTGTGCAAGGGCTATTAGATTAAAAATTAATGTTTGCAGTTCTGTGGACTGAAGCAGATAACTCCATAGCATGAGAGAAGGGTGCATGGTACCAGCTGCAGGACAACTGGCAACTCTAGGAACCAAAGGCATTATTGGCCAAGAGGTAGATGTTATCTATAATGCGTTCAGCTGTGTTTGAGAACTGGTCCAGTACCTTCTGCAGTGTGCTGAGCTTTTTCAGCACTGTTGCCTCCTTTATGAGCACTAAAACTTACTTGTACTTCAGAGGAAACCAAGCAAGGTGTTTTAGTATTTCAATTACTAGACAAAGCAGAGGTGCAAGTATTCATAGCAAAGAAAGTGGTTCCACAAAAGCCTAAGTGGAAAAATAAGTTGGGAATTCTGCCCATCATCTATGCCATTGAAGTGATGTTTGCCAGTAAAATGACTTTCAAAAGATACAGTATTTGATCAGTTAAGCTGAAATGAAAAGCATTATTTGTATACCTGGCGCTCTGGGTAGCTTTATTATAAAGAAAACAGGAACAAAAATAACTAGTAATCTTAGCACAATATGTGACATCTAAAGGGAGGATTTAACAGGTACTCTATGATTCACAGCAGTAGTAAAGCATAAGAAAGTGAGTACATGAGTGTGGGAAGCTTCCTGATTTTATCATGCCTTCTTAAAGCAGTTTGTTGAGTTTGTTTTAACAGAAGGAATGTGTTTCTTTACACTGTTGGAGATGCTATGCCAATCTGCCCCCACTGCTGATCATTTTCTGTCTGGGGCCAGCAGATGTCAAATGTTGATGGAATGGGAGATATTTTTGTAACACCTTTAACAGGGTACCACATGGTAGGTCCTTTCATTTCTTTTCTGCCTGATGTGAGTTTAAAGCTCTGTCCGTTTTGTTTGCTGTGACCCTTTGCAATAACCCCAGCAAACTGGCTAAGTTGAGTTCGCGTGGTTAAGTTAAACCTTATTCAAGTATTGGTCGTGATTCAGTTGAATATTCAAATTTGTGCATTAGAAAGGGGAACTGGGGCATTATGAAAGTTTTAAGCACATAGACTCCACAAGAGAGAGGTAGGCTGCTTCACTGCAAGAAAACTTCCTTTGCACCTTTTCTTCCTGTGGTCTCAGGCTGCCTTTCTGGCTTCGGGGAGGATGATGGTCTTACAGCAGATCTTGGAATATCTTTGCAACCTCATGATGTGTATAGATAACTATGTAAATGAAAGTTAAAAGAAAGAGAGATTTGAGATTTAAAAAAAAGCAATAAATCTTGTGTCCATTTGCCTTGCAAAATTTCATATTCACAGTTGGTGAGTGGGAGAGAGTATTTGTTAATGGCAGAGCCTGTCAAATCCATAATGCACAATTGCTTTAAAGAAAGTGGTATTATAATCCAACTTCCTTCAGTATTTCCTAGTATTAAAAGTTTAAAAACAAATTCATTTGAGAATGGAGATTTTGCCAAGCTTATTTTTCTTGGGTAGGAGCTGCTTGGATAATAACTTTTATTAGATATGCTAAAGGAATAATGTGACGTTCTTTACTCGTTGAAACTATTCATCTTGATCCCTTTGTGTGGAAAATCTTGATTTGTTTTTATCTTGCCTGTCTTGGCTTTTTGTGATGTTACATTTTTTTTCCTCTTGTATTCAGATCCCAGATGACCTTTTGGAACTTTTTTTTGTGTGTGTGTGTGTGTGTGTATACAATTTATATTCAGTATCAAATTAATTTTGGAAATTTGTGGTGTTGCTTGTTTTTAGGATGAGTTGCTGTTCTTCCCTCCCACCTCCAGGATGTATGACTTATGACTAAGTTTCCATTTCTGCCCTCTCTTCTTTGAGGCTGGCAACTTTATCTGTGCTTTGTCCTGTAAGTATGTATGTAACTACAGGATGTGCACACTGTAGAAGCTGTTTCCTTCAGCTTCTTCCAGAAGGAGTTATTCATATAGATGTCCTTGAAAACCAAGGAATTCCCTCACAAAGCAAACCTATGATGGCTGCAGTACATCTTGATGAAGTTGTATCATTTGGGTGTTTAATTTTCAGAGATGTGTTTGTTTCTCTTGCTAGCTGCTTAAGCTGCGGATAGTGAGTGCCTGAACGACTGACTCCTCTTCTCTACTGAGATGCTGTAACAGTTATGACAACTAAGTCACCAATACAGTCACTGATCTAAATATGGCCTTCGGTGACTTAGGCTAATGTTGTCTGAACTCGATTAGTGCCATTTTAGGTTGTTGTTTGAAAATCTTCACTGAGATAATGTGTCCCCCAGATAGGAGCCTAATTCTCAGTGATTTTCATTAGGCATTAAATTCCTGATTTATGTTTGTGCCTTTGAAAATTCCTCTTGTTTGTGCTTAAGACTGCAGTGTTTCATGGATAAGTTTTTTTTAATTACTGAATCTAATTAAAAAGCAGAATAAATTACTCAAATATAAGTTCTTGAAAATAATAAAAGAGGATAATTAACAATCAAACAGCAACTGCCATTCTGGTAGTCTAAAGTAAAGTACAGTTGAAAGAATTTTCTTGTCATTTGTATTCAAGAGAAAGAAGGAAAATACAAAGTTGTTGGGAGGCAAATTTGATTAGCCTTCTCTCCAGTAATTGACATCATTTATAAGTGATGAAGCCATAGTTATATTTGCTAGAAATACATGTTTCATTTGCCATGTGGCCTGCATATCATTAGGCTTGAAATGTGAGCAAAAAACAGGTACAGCTGAAGGTGGCCTTTATGTTGCCTTGTTCATGTTACATATACAGATAGATAAAGTCTAAACCTATATGTATTTTCTTGTCTTTCACATCCAAACCAATGTGTGAGACCACCATTTGAATTTTACCACTGTATATACAAATTGCAGTGCAGAGTGCTAAGGAACCTGAAACACACCCTTGCTTTTACATGTGTAAGTGATTACCCAAAGCCATGGCAGATACAAGATGCAGTGGAAAGATGTGGTTACAGATTCAGCCAACAGACAAAAAATGAGGTTTAAGTGAGCTAGCATAGGAACTAGTCCCAGGATCCTGTTGTATATTTGGCACTAAAACCCATGCTGGTGCTGCTTCATGGAGCAAACTAGCTGGGTGTAGATACCCAAAGGGCAGCTGCATCCTTGACTGTTGCGAGCAAGTTGTAACCTTTTGTGGGAGGTTAAGGACCAGAGATCTTTGCACCTCATGCAGTATTTTTGTTTTCTTTTTTTTTAGTTTCTTATTTCTTTTTCACCTTCTGGATGTGAAAATCCAGCCGCTGCTCATAGCTTTAGACCTTTAGAGCTGTAGTGAGGTGTGAATTTTACTGCCATACTCTAATTCCATATCCTGGAGTGTGAGCAACAAAGGCTGGGAAACCTCTTATGCACATTTAGCTGTTCACCTGAGAAGCTTCATAGAGCTGGCAACAGCTTGTTTTCATTTTCAAGCAATAAGTGGGAAGGCCTAAACAGTTGGGATTTTTGGGGGGAGCTGTACGTTTGAGTGCTAACACAAATTTAATGACAACAAAATGTCCCAAATAAATAAAATATTTTATGCTGAGGCTTCTGTGAGAATGTTGTGTGTGAATTCCGAAGTTACGTACATGGATACAGCTGTGTTATTAAACATGTCAATTTTAAAGGAGTGAGCGTAATGTGATTAAATCTTTTATGTGGATGTTCTCACTTCCCAATTGAATTGCATCAAAGCAAATAGAGCTCTTCTGATTTTGAGCAAGGGAGTTAATACAGCCTCTAAAGGTAGTCTAGCTAATCTATTTTGATTCCACACTTTTAGTTAACTTGGTTTAATTTTCCTGAATGTTCCCAGATAGACAAGCCCTTACAGGCTCATGTCTATTTACTGCTAGCACTGATTCTTGAATGCCTGGGTGACATGTACTGAAGGAAGTTGGTGTTTCTGCTGTGCTCCGTACCAGCTTCTGTCCACAGAAGTCAACCAAGTGAAAATGAGCTACCCTTTATCTCCTTGCAGCTGTCAGTTTTGTCTTTAATATGATGTTCAGCTGAGAATACCAAATTTGCTCCCATGGTCACTGACCTTTCCTTATCAACAGGGGATAAAAATGGGATGTGAGAGGTTAGATGAAAGATGAAAAGTAAAAATAACTCCAAAGTAAATGCAGCTTTAAGGTAACAATCTCCTTAATGTACCATGTGCAGACACATGATTTAAAAATAAGTGGCATGACCATGAGAGATTCTTTTGAAAAGCAGGAAGAAACAAAATCATGCTTGATGTATTTACAGAGTTGCAACCCACACAATACCTGATAGCTGTGGGTCTTCAGGCTTCCCATATGGAAGTAGCTGGGGGAAGTGAAACACATTCCATTTGCAAATGGTCTGTTTGTTGTTTGTAAGTTATGCCTGTTTTTCAGAATAAACGTTTTCTTTTGCAGTAATTCTAAACTAGACTTTCATGATGGTTTTGGGGACAATATACTTATGGATGAGGGAGAAGGGGGAGAGAAAAGATTTTGACCAAAAAAAAAAAAAGAGCCAATTTTGGACTTTTTGGAAAAAAAAAAAAAAAAAGGATGATTTTGGAGGGCACAATTTGGAGGAAAAAAAAAAAAAAAAAACCCTCACTCCAGTATCAGTATTTAGAGTTCATACATTCAAGTTTCTTGAGACAATAAACCCTTGAAGATTTGTGCTTTTTTTTAGAGAAGGGAGGTTTGGGGCTTTTTTATTATTCTTTTTCAGTGCTGAATATTACTTTCTCAAGCCATAGTTGTGTGCTCTTAAACTCTGGTGCTTGGGTTTTTTGTTTCATTTTCAAAGAAAAGTGGGAGATATCGCTTCATGCAAACAATAGGATAAAACAGAAATTTAGAATCAGGCGTACATAGAAATTATAACTATGTGGGACTATTTAAAAAAAGTTTTTAAAAAAATAAGATGCTGAGAGCAGAACTTTATAACAGTGAATGCGAGTTGTGTAGAGCTGACAACAGAAGTACAAACAGTGGCAATAATGTTTAATTGGCGCTTTTCTTTTTGTACTTCATTTCTAATGCTTTTTTTGATGGCTTAAAAAAAACCCTTCTTCCCCCCTTTTCAGTTCATATTGTGCACACATTCATCTTGTGACTTTCTTTATCTCCCAAAGGCTATAATAGGGCTAGATTTTAATGTGACACATGATGTGTTTATGTTTGTTTCTTTTATTTGCATGTGCTAATAACTAAGTATTTCAGCAAAGATCTGGGAATTTGCGAGCTGCAGCTGCAGAGGAAGCAGAAAAAATATATTTGCTTGATTCCTATGTAAACTGGCTTTAAAAAAAAATTCATTTTTCAGCATCTGTTGTAACAGAATTATTTTATTGTAAAAGCAGATTTTGGAATCTATTTTTTTTCCCCACTACAATTTTTTAAAAGCTATTTGTGCCACTTAGAAAAAGTTCTGTTTAACCATTGCCTGTAGAATTAGTTGCTAAGGGGAAGGCCTTATCAACCACCACCATACCAACAGTGTTGTGAAATGAATGTAATGCTGTTGGTCTGCGTATCAGCAAGCTTAGAGCAAGTGCCTACAATTTTGCTGCGACAGAAAGGCTGGACATTCCCTGTTTTTGATCTTGGTTACATTAGTGATTGAAAGTGAATTTCCTAGTTCAAGGAAATACGTGCAGGATGTGCAGTGGTATGCTGTAATTAAAGGTGAGACTGCAGGCTAGAGCAGCAGTTACTTTGTGTGTTTCAGACTAGGGTAGTAGAAAGTGCTAGAACTAGGCAATTGCAAGCACTGATAGAGAATCCTACCCCTGCCGTAGCTCTAATTGATGTTAGTGCCTCTTTACTTTGTGTTTTTCAAATGTGCTCTGCATTTCCTTCATCCTGTAGGGATATGTAGGAGTCCTGGAATCTTAATTTGGCAGTTAAGGAAGGTAACAAGGAGCTTCTGTATCACTGGAAGTTGCTCTGCCGTGCAGTTATAAACACTACAGAGGGTGACTAGAGAAGGAATGGCTGCTTTACAGTTCTTTTAATTGTATTCCTGTCTTAGTAATTGTGTAAATCTCTATACTTCAAATGCCCAAAGCCATGCTTGTTCCGTCACCTGGTCAAGCAAGACTTTCTGTAATTGGCATTGTCCTATCTAAGCACTAGATCAAACAATAGCAGTTTAAACCTTTCAGTGTTTCATTTGAAATTCATTTTGTCTCATTTCATCAGTAATCCCTTCTGATTGATTACACATTCCTGAGTGTTTTAAAGCCATGTACTAACTTGTCTGTCTAAATACTTCATATTAGAAAATGCTTTAAAAGTTCTGGATTATGGTTGTTGCCATAGTAATACTCAGTTAAAGATTCATAGAATGGCTTTTTATTTTCCTTCTACTGTGGGTGAATTCACCAGGAAGAATCTAAATCTATTTCAAACACAAGATGATTCAGCAGGACCACATGCATAGGAAACCATGGGGAGACAGACGTAGGGGAATGTCTGGAGTTTAAGTGCATTTGTGGAGCGCAGAAGGGATCTGCAGCAACGTCAAGGCTTGAGGCTTTTGGATGTGTGTTTGGGCTCCATGGGGTTTTGCCTGAAAGCTAAAACTGTTAAGGAGAAGAAATCATGTTTCTTTGTGTACTCTTGCTCAAAGAGTGTGTGTATTTGTGTTTTTCTCTTCCTTTCATCCTTAAGAATTTCACGCGATGCCGCACTTCTTGGGAATGTAAAAAAAAAAAAAAAAAAAAAAAAAAAAAAAAAAGGAAAAAACAAAAGCCCCGCTTTAAGGCTGTCTTTCCTCACTAATATCCCATCACTTGTCCTTATAAATCTGCTCTGAGTATTTCCAAGTTAAGGTTTAATTTTTTTGTTGGAATGTCAGAAATTGCAGCCTCAGAACTTGACCTCCCAGTTTCAGGATTACTATGAGGCCCTGGAAAACCATTGTGCTTTTGCTGAGCCTTTAAACCTGATCAGAGAGTACTAGAAAAAAAATCACGAATCAGTCTGTATAATACTTCAGATATTGTTACTGAGCATTTAATTTGAGAATTGTAATCATTTACAATGACATCTTAATATTTTTATTTCCTTTATGCAGTTTCCCTCATGCGATCTAAAAAGATTGTTTGAGATGCCACACGCCCAGCGAACTGTGGGAGTGTAATGAAGGGAGGACAATATTGGATTTAGGGAGATATAACAAGTCAATTTGGATAATTGGTCTGTTTCACTTGCTCACGTAGGTGTAAAACTAAGTGTGATAGCATAGTATCTTCATTTTGTTGATAGGAAAAGGTTTGAACAAATTCTGCCTTAACCCACTCTCACTTCTGCACCCATTCCAGCAGATCTTTTTTCCTTTTTTTTTTCTTTTCTTTCTTGATAGTAGAAATTCATCTACCAAAAAACGAACAAACAACAAAATGGGAAATTCTATCTAAGGTTTCATCTAAAGTTCTGTAATATTCTATTTCTGTAAAGGGTTTGATGAAGGTGGTGGGGGATATTATGCTTTGTGGAACTCTCCCAGCTATACTCTGAATCCATGTGCAAATTAAGAAATGAGATGAGCTCTTGTGGCAAACTTTTCTCTCAGTTGCAGAATCAGAAGGTGGACTCAAAAGCCATAGAATTTTTTAATAGATTCTCTTTATTTACATCTGGGGTTTTGAGCTGTTATGGTTCAATTCTTCAAGCTCTTAAAGCTTTTGTGATTTGCAAAGAGAAAAACAAATATCAGGCAACTTGTAGTAATTGCAAGAGCTGCAACACTGAGATAACAAAATATTCAGAATGCAGTTCCTCGTCACTTAGGCCCTGGTTCTGCAAACACATAAACCATGCGTTAACTTTGCTTTGAAAATAAAAACAAAACAAAAAAAGCCTACTATTGCTGATGAAATTAAGCATTTGAAAAAGTGGCGTCAAGAACAGAGCCTTAGCTACCTAGCCTTTGATCTGAATGACTTTAGCATATTTCTTTAAGATGCTAGCAATATAATGTATTTTTAACTCAGGAAACATCTACTGTAACATAGGAAATGTAAGAAATTGCTATGTGTTTT
Source organism: Crypturellus tataupa (assembly GCA_034781795.1). Classification (NCBI taxonomy): domain Eukaryota; kingdom Metazoa; phylum Chordata; class Aves; order Tinamiformes; family Tinamidae; genus Crypturellus; species Crypturellus tataupa. Next base: position 1,021,859 of record JAWLRI010001098.1, read on the forward strand.
TTTTTTCTCAAAAGCCCAAGAGAGCTGTTAGGCAATAACCTCATTTAAGAATGAGTAAATCTGGAAGGAAAAAAAAAAACACACTCAAAGTTATTAAAAAAGAAATATTGCAAAGGATAGCTGAATCCAGAAGATGGCTAACAGTGATATTAAATGGTTTTCTGTTTTTCCTGGAATGAGTTCTAGAACAAACTTGTTGAGCTTACAAATTGGTTAGCATAAAATACAGAAGCTCACCCTGTGTGGGGTCGAAATGCTTGAGCTGTATTCTTGCTGATTCACGTATAAGTAGATTTTTTTCAGTTTTCTAAAGTCTTCAACTGAAACCGAAGTCCCCATGCTATTATTACCTTTCTATGGGTATTTCTACACTGCAGGAATTAGGTATTTCTTGCTAGTCTCTGTCTTTCTACCTTCAGTTTAGCAAGAAACCAACTTGTTACAAAATAATTTCCTTCATCACCTGAGTCTGCAGGTATGATTCTTAGCACAAGGTCGCAGCAGATTTTGTGAGCTTTTTTTTTTTTTTTTTTTTTACCCTGGTAATGTCAACTCCAGAATTAGGTCAGAAACTTTTGTGCTTTCCTCTCTAAAAGCAGCCAAGACAGGATTCAAAACCATGTATATAAATATTAGGTCTTTTGTTTGCCTCCTTTTCTTAATTTGGATTAAGAAAATTTGCTTTTGGATTCAAATTTTTAAACTTTCTGTATTGGTGTAAATGCTAGAAATCACTCCAATAAAAATACGGATCTTCAATCTACAATATTTGTGTGATATATAGAAACTGAATTTCAGAGTGGGAAATGACCACCTATTAGGACTTCTCAGAAGATTATACACAACATACTGTTCTTCCAAAGCTCAAGTAATGTGATTTTTACTGTGTAGACACTGCACTGTTTTGATTGTAGCTCCTCTTTTTACTCCTGTTAGTTATCTGTGACTTCTTTTAGTTATCCTCATATCTGTTGAAACAGACTAGCAACGACCCCACAGATCATGGAAATGGAGTCAGCCAGTGGTGAAGCACTGCCCAAAAGTGGAAGACTTTTTATTTTATTTTATTTTTTCCCCCTATCACCTCCCTACCATTTCCTGCCGTCATCTGTGTGAGAGAACACAAAAGGCTTCTTCAAAGGGAAAATAAAGCTTAGTAATGGAATCAGCAATGCTCGTTTTGACCAGGAGAGGAAGGAGATATTTTGTCATTTCTAGAGAAAGTATCTAACCCAACTCTTGCATATTGTGTTGCGTACAATCATCAGCTTGTTACGATGGTTTTTCGGGTGTTGGAAAATATGATAATATTCAAAGGAGGTTTGTAAGGAGGTTTCTGATTCAGGGCCTGTGCTTGAGAGGGAAAGAGGAAGGGAAATGATGACTTATCTGAATTCTGTATGTTTCTCTTCTGACCAAACCTCAGGAATAATTAAGTTATGAGCCTTCTTGGGAATGAGAAGACTCTATTATTGTATATTTCTAGCAGACATGTAGACATCGTGTAGAAGTGGTAGAGAGAGATCATATAAGGAAAAAAAGATGGTTGTAATAGCAGTGGGGAAGAAAAAAGAAGAGTGACTGGACCAGGGAGCGAATGAAAACTACAGGAAAGGAGAACAGAGAAGGACAAATAAAAGGCATTTTTAAGTTAATGTCACTATTCCTCCTTCTGTCTATTTATTGTTTCAGGAAGGGAGGAGATCTGGAGACCTCTCTTGCTGTTCTTCATATTATTCCTTTAACTCACTGTGTATCTATCATACATTTTTCTGAGGCTTGGGTGGTTTAGAGGTAGCACTTTAGACTTTGCTAGTTTAAGTTTGCTGTTTTTTGTGCGGTATCCTACATATGTAACTTGCAATATGGTGAATTAAAGAGTAGCCTGTTTGAATAATTCAAAGGAAGACTCTCCACTAAGAGGAGCTGTGAGTTTGTACTGTTGTTTTACAAAGGTAAATAAATCTTAGTACTGGATTGGTATTCCATGTTCAGGAGTCTGCTTGTTCGGAGCAGTAAACGCACAATCAATCATTTGCTCTATAGTGTATGTATGCTGACCACAGAAAAATAGTATATAGAAATTAAATTGCCTAAATGTAGAATAAAGTATCCATTTGTATTCTAAAAAATGGCTAAACTATAACTGAGTAATTCTAATGGAATGAAATGTGTGACACTTTGTAGATAAAATAGAACCTATTTTGAAAGCACAAGCAGAATAAGTAATACTTTTTAGTCTTCTAAAAGTTTTAAAAGACTGATAAACAGTCTTGCCAGTTATACAACCTAAGTGTTATAACAGAAGTGGAATATTCTTTGAATTCTACAAACTACGGCTCAGTTGTTGAAAAATGTAATTACCGAATCACAGCAAACAAAGCTTGCTGTAGCATCCACACAATTTATGCTCAGTCTGCTGACTTAGTTAACAAATGTGAATTCTAGAGTGGTATCACTCACAGAAGCAGGTAGACATTTATTGTTCTGTGCTTGATGTAATCCATTGTAGTAAAGCATAAATGAAGAAGTACATGAAATTGAGCTGAATTAATTTCACTTTTTATTGCAGATACTAGAGAGAAGAAATAACTGTCAAAAATATAAGAAAAATTGTAAGAGAATTAACCACTTGTGTTTCAACCCTTAAAACAGATTTATGTGTTTCTGAAAATTGTGATTTTTCCTCTTTTTGAAGTTTGTCTTAGCATTCCAGTTGATGATGGGTAAGCACAGGAAGGAGTTTTGACCTATTTTCCTTCAAACTTAATTGACTTAGGCTTGGCTACCTCAGATGTGAATAAAGCTTGCAATAACTTTTGATGCAACGTTTTTAGTCAAATAGGGCATATTACTTTTTACTAGTACTCACATACTACTTTCTTTTGAAGCCTACTCCACCACACTCCTATACTGTTAAAAGGCAGCCTGTTTTTTTTTTTTTCTTCATTTCACAAAAAGGTTTGCAGAAATGTGAAGCTTAAAGCAAGAGTGAATAGAAGACCTCAAATTTTGGTGACAATTCCAGTGTTAGTGTAATAACCATTGGTGAGCAAGTTATCTATTTCTCTTTGCTGTACCAGGCAGGGTGAACAATAAAAACCATGGGGGAATCCCTTTTCTGAGATGATATGCTTAGATTTCCATGTCTTACCTGAGTGCAAGCTGAACTGTACCTGTGAAATGAAAAAGCAGCAATAGGAACATTATATACGTCATTATATAATATTATATGATCAGTAGTATTATACAGGTGTGTGCAATGAGAACTGAATGGTCATTTTGCTTCAGATGGAGGCGTGCGCTAAGGCAGTATCTCCAGCATCTTGAGTGAATGCAGCAAGGCATCAAAGAGAAACTTCCTTTCAGTGTGACATTTTAAAGATTATTTTGTTTTATCTTTAGTGACTTTTTTTCTTTCTTTAAAGCTCAGATGCTATACTAAGTATAAATTATTCACACAGCTCTAACTACCAACACTAGTTACTTTAAAAAAAAATCAGGAGTCATATCTCGCCATATCTCTAAATAGGCTGCCTTATTTTTCTGTTGTCTAGTTTGAGTCCTTGTGGTATATACGTGTCACATTTTCATAATTTGTTCAGAGTCATACTCTTAAAAATTGAGGATATGCATAAACCCAAATGCCGGGGCTGTATACTAATGAAAAGAACAAATATTTTGGAATTTCCAGTTAAATCATAATTTTATTAACCCATCTTTGACATCTTGTCCTGAGACAATCATCTGCCATTACCACCACCCTACTTCAGGCTCCATGCTCCAGATTTATTGAATAACCTTCCTGAATTTCTAATTTGAAAATCTGATTATCTTAAGAAGAAGTAATAGCAAAGGGCAAGAAAGGAAAATTGGTAATTTACAGCTGCAAAAACTGAAGGGAATAAATGTCATCCAATATTAAATGAGTTAGCTCTCATCTTGGAGAACGAAATGCCATTGCAGATAGCATTGAGGATTTCTAGGAGGAGAGGTCAGGCCACATGATAACCCAGTTGCCAGCCACCCTATTTATGAAGTTGAATAAATTATCAGCAATCCCAGAGGGAAATGCAGACTAGCAAATCTGTAGCAATGCACCTGATTCTGTTGGAGTGTGGGATCTTAGAAAGCAGAGGAACACCTCATGGAGGATAGGAGAAAACAGCTCAAGTGGATAACAAGAACATGAGAATGGTGGAGAGATCAGTTTTGTTTCCTGTACGTTGAGGATGAATATATCTCATTTGGATGTTCAGAGCTCTTCTTCTTAGGCTGGAATTGTACATCTGATATTGTGCTCTGAGTTTAATTTTCAGTGTACAGTAATTGAATATGAAGAAGCATTTTATTAATATTTGTTGGTTATGTAGAGATCTGTATTACTAGAATTGCCCGAAACGTTGGGAGAAGATGCTGTTGTAACAAGTTAGACTGGGGAAACAGATGCATAGTTATCTGTTGTTCCTTGCACATCTGTTTCTTATATGTATCTGTTGGTAGAATTATTGTATTTTTTCTTTTTTTCTTCACTGCTGTGCTATGCTCATTGCTACTGCATGCAGCTATCCCATTATCCCCTTCATTCCCAAGGGAAAGTTTCTGGTTGGCTGATTGTGCCCAGGAGCCTATGGCCAATGCATCTTTTTTTTCCATTTGTATGTGTTTTAGTATCCTTTCCTTTGAAGGAGTTAAATAAAAGCATTAGTTTATTTCTGGGGGCTTGCACATCACTCCTATCTGTGTTACCAGCATGAGCTGCAATGTGGGCTCACGAGAGTCCTTGGTTACTCTGGTGGCAGTCTGATTCTCCCATAGTGACTCTCTTTTATTTTTGTTGTTGGATGGGAAAGGGAAGAAGAGAGTTATTCAGACTGTTACCTATTTACTAATAGATGGAAAACATGCTGTTGAGAGCGAGAAAGATGAATATTTGTGCATCAAAGTTTTTCTAAAAATGTTGAAGAAACAAGCAAAATCTTAATTTTGTCATCTTATACCTTGATGATTTTCTGCTTGGAAAATCATACTTCCGGAATGGTACTGATTCTGCGAAACTAGATGATTTTGCATAACAAGGTGGGAAAATTACTGGTTGAGCTATGTAAGGTCCTTCTTACATCACTTGATATTTGGTTATAATACAGGAACATTTGCATGGCACATTCAGTCCGTCCAAAATTTTAAGGGAAAATCTGTTGTTTCCCTAACATATGTACTATTCTTATTTTAGCCTTGTGGAAGATAGCAGTCTGTAGAAAATCCTGCTGCCTGAGTAGCTGCACAACTAAATATCACAGAAGCTGCTAAAAGAGGCTAGAAGCCCAGCTATGTCTTGGAGTAAGAAGCAGAATTATTCTGGGAAGAAAAAAAACAAACAAGAAAAAACACGAACAAGAAAAGCACTTGTCTTTGCTCATAAAATGGTAATCAACATACTCAGTGAAGTGGGATGTAAACTACTGCAGGACATGCCCACAGTACTTTGCATTTGATAATTTGCAGAACAGAGCTTACTTATTTATCACCAATTCTGTCATACTGGATTTAGCAAGAGAAGGCAATTTGACTTTCTCTTACAAATTCAGTTTCCCTGCCAGATATCAGATCTAGGAGTCCTACTTTCAGTCGGATTTTCTTGTAGGATTTTAATTTGTTTGACACCGTCTACCCAATTACTACTGTTGGTGTTTATTAGATCTGCTGTTTGTGTTTTTAATGAGGACAGTCAATATACTTTAGCACATTATCCAAATACTTTTATAATGGGGATTGATTTTTAAAAGAAATCACAGGGTTTTCTTGTTTCTTTCAGTTTATCTGGTAATTTATTGTGATATTTAAGTTTATGCTGGACTAGTTTCTAAAGTCTCTAATCATTAGATTTGTAAAACACTAGCAAATCTTTTATAGCGTAATCAGTAATACATGTGAAAGGGAAAGAATCTATTCCATATTTCTCCCTGTTTTCACTTATCTTTGCTCTTCGCTTTTCCAAGGAAACACATTTTCTTTTTCTTAGGGAACAGTTCAATTATGTGATTCTTGATAAAAGCATCTCTTCCACAGTAAAAGCAAAACAGCAGAAAATATATTTTCATGTTTTCTGTGTGGATGAGATGGATTTGCATGAAGTTAGTGCTTGTTGAGGTCTGTGTGTATAACCACATTTGGAAAGAGAGCTGGAATAAAATAATGAGATAATGGAGGGGGAGAAAAAAAAAGCTTATTACATGTTCAATAGGATTTCCTAAGCTTTAGTTTCTGTTTGTATGCTTTGAGGAACTTAAATCTGTGCTTGTTAGCAAGTAGCATTTCATCATCTGGGTAGTTTATATGAGAGGTGTGCTGAATTTCTAAATCAAGAGTAAATACAGAATACCTTCAAAGTATCTGTTTGAGGCTTAAGTGTTGTCTTTTTTCATTTATACTGTGAAACGTAGTACAGCCTAGTTGAAATATAGTCAAGAGATTCCCCAGCTCAAGATTTTCAAGGTATTGCTTTTTAAGAACACCATTTATTTTTCTTAAAGAGCATTAACCCTCACTCAAAAAGTGCCTGCTTTTTCTACACCAAGAATTTGAAATCAAAAGTGATTTGGCTTATACAATGGATGATGACACCTGAAAAAAAAATCGCAAAGGATGAGAAAGAAACCCCTTAAAGGTGAGCATCCTGCATATGCAATCTGTCATGTATGGTCAGGTGCTCTCTAAAATAAGCGTGTGCTTCATTGCCTAGAGCTGTTTTCCATCATCAGCAGGCAGCCAGGGTGGGGTAAAGGGGGAATGTGCTAAACCTGCTCACTGGTGAAATTTCCATTTTTTGTGAGTCTCCCTTTTCTGTGTTTTGTAGCAGCTTGAGCCAAGTGGCAGCTTGTGGGCGAGACGTGACTTTCTGATGCCTCTGTTCATCCTTCCCTCTTTTCTTCAAAAGCGATGAGGAGTGGCTCTTTGGACACAATAGCATCCTTGTATAGGAAGAGATGGGAATTAAACGGTCATGTCCTCTTGCTGTGTGCATGTTTGGGCTCACACCTAGAGCCAATACCATCCCATTGCTGCAGTTTCGGGATCCTGAAGTTGCAGTGTGACTGTACAGCTACAGAAGTGTAACACACAGGGTTTAAACTATACATGGCTTGTACTACACTAAGCTGAAAGCAACAGTGATGTGGATTGGGGAAAGAAGAGAATAAGAAAATAACAAAGAAAAAAGAAAATAACTATCTGGCTTTTACACCGGAGACAGTTCTTGCAAGATTGCTGAATGGCTCATACTGTGACTTTGGATGGGGATCAATCGGGTGCATGCGTTTTCTCAGCTGAAGTATCTTCTTACTGCTTTCTACCTCATTCATATAGTTTCTGTTTTATGCTTAGCTCTGTGGCCACAAATAGTCCCAGAGAGGTAAAAAGGACTACTGTTTGTTTGTTGAAGAAGCTCAGTTATTGAGCTTGTTATATTCCATGCTTAGAGCAACCCAACAATCATTGAAGCATTTGGCAACAGTATGCCAGGACCCTGGCAGTAGCCTGTGCCTATATCCTTGTTCTCCCCTTTTCCCTGTCTCTCTCTATTGCAGCCTTATTGTGCTACTTCTTGCTTGTTATCCGTTTTTCTTTTGCAGAGCCTTAGGCTTAGAATTTCTGTCCTTTCCTAATGCATCACGCAACTGTTCTTGCTTTGTACATATTTGCAAACACTGACCTGTTTTTCGTGACTGAATTCCTTCTTAAAACACACAGCCTATGTAGCCCTTTATCACTGCATATGAATGGAAGAAGTATCTTTTTTAAAAAGCATTCCATTACGTATAGTAGCATTAAGCTGGAATCTATTGATTTAACAGTATGGAATCCTTAATTCATCTTCTCTCGTTTTATTGCACATTGTAAGCTTCTTTCGATAGAGGTCACCTCTTTCTTTGCCTTGCCAAGCATCATACAAGTTGATTGTTCTTCGTAAATAGCAATGGGATCCTGTTAAACTTTAGCCTTTTTTTTTTTTTTTTTTCCCCCTGCAGTGCTGTAACTGTCTTTGGGGAAAGAGTATTATTCATATGGCAATATTCAAATCTGAGAGACACTCCAAGAAAAGGCTTGGTGGTTTTATTCCATGTGACTTCTTTTCTTATCCCCAGTCTTCTGTGCTGTCTGGCATAAGTGAGGATCCTTCTTTAACGGAGATTTGTAACTAGAATGAAGAGTTATTGCAGGTCAGGACATAGGTGTCTTGGCAAACCTGGGTGGGATTAGCACACTGCAGGTTTCTTCAGCTAGTCCTGCAGTTTACTCATTTTCTTTTTTGTCACTTTAAAATCAATTTAAAAGTAAAGTAGAAATTTCAAAGTCCTGGTGATTACAGTGCTGTTTTTAGAATAAGTTTGACTGATATTTCTTGGTGCATTGGCTCTGGCTTGGATCTATAAATTTGCTGTATATGTTAGCATTGCTGTAGTCTTCATTGTCAGTATTTTACCTCCTTACCAACAATCTACTTTAACCACTGGTAATTTTATGTGGCAATGGAGAAATAAATATGTTCTTTTCCCTTTGTATTGTGTCTAAGGAAGCATGCTGAGCCACAGAGAAATAAGAAACAATATAGTGAGTACCTCTTAGTCTTAGGGATCAGTACTTACATATTCTAAACGCCTCTTCTTTCAGTTCCTTCTTCTGGTCACTGATTTTCAGTTTATTTGGATCTGCGGACCCAGATGTGCTCTGGAGCCCTATAAAGCAAACTTAACCCAGTGAACAAAGCATTCAGTCTTCCCTGTTAGCCTGTGAGCTTCTTTGAGTTGCCCACATATTCCTGGGGTGTCTGCTCCAGGGGTGACCAGTAGACTGAAACGTTTAAGAATTTAGAGGCTTAAGAACAGTTTTCCCATAATAGTTCCTTCTGTACTGTGAAAAATATTCAAAGAATGGGAATACATATATATAGACTGTACTGATTTTGTGTTTTCTCCTGTGTTGCAGGATCTTCTGAATAATTATCTTGATAAATAGGGCACCTTTTTTTGTTTTTGTTTTTTTTTTGTATGTGCCAACTGTTGAGGTCTGAAGACGATACGATTAGTGAATAAAGCTATTACATAAATCCGCTTTGTCCCAGTTTATGTTAATGCCGTACATATGGCGTGTCTGGTAGGGTAAAGATGCATGCTCACTTTTTACCCATGCGCAGTGCACAGTTGTGCTGCTCTTACCGCAGTGTTGGAATGGGAGAGCTGGCCAAGGGGTTTGCAAGTGTTGGAGCAATCGTTTTGGTTTGTCATGTACATCTAAAGATGACTCACTCCTGTATTTTAGCACTGACATGACTATTCTGTAAATAGCACATGTTCAGAAATAGGACACCACCACCCCCATTAACTATGAAATCAAGGTAATGTAGCTATTTGATTTTAAAACAAAAAGCATGAGCAAATTTCTGCTCCAGTAGTAATCTGGAATTGCATTCTGAGATAAGAGTCTAAATTTGTTTCCTCTTCCTGACAACGGGCTAAATTACCAGTCGTCATTTAGGAGATAAAGAGAAAATAAAGAAATAAGGACAGGCAGGCACAATGCCAGAAACACTGATAGTAGATGGACAGAGATTATTTTTTTTCTCTCTCTCTGAAGAGTATTTCAAGATCTCACAATATAGCCTGAGAGTTTCTGAAAGGGAAAAGTAACGTTGGTGAAACACTGACTTCAGGGCAGTCTGTTTGCTCATAGCTCAAGAGCTTGAAAGAAGTATGTCATCTGTATGTACCTTTTGTATGGAAGAGTCATGTCCCGCCTGAGAATTCCTTAACTGCAAAAGTAGCAAAAGCAGAGAAGATCGCATCCCAAACTCTTTCTTAGAAATTCTGTATCCCTGCCATATTTATTTATTTTTTAATATGTATAATATATTTTTATCTCTGACATATATTAACCCTGTAGTTTGCACTGATGGGAGCAATAGAGAGAATAAGAGAGAACCCAAAGCAAGTGAGAAATCAAGAGGAGTAGAATGACAGGCAAACGCATCTGGGATGGAGTTAACCCATGCAGCACTGCAGGCTGCCTGGGAAGAAAGCAGCTCTGCAGAAAAAGACCTGGCTGTCCTGTCTGACAGCAAAGTCACCATCAGACGGTGGTTTGTCTTTGCAGCTAAGAAGGCGAGCCACCTACTGAGCTATATTAGCAAAAGTGCAGCCAGGAAGTCAAGGTAAATGATTATTCTCCTCTACTCGGCTTTTGTGACATCACATACTCTGTCCACTTTTGGGCTCCTTAGAATAGGAAAGTTGGCAGGCAGAGGGCTACCTACACTGCTAGGGGTGTGACTACATGATGTACAAGGAGAAGCTGAGAGAAATTGGATTGTCCAGCCTTAAGAGAAGGTGAAGAGTTAATTGCTCTCTGCAACTACTAACTCAGACGTTACAGAGAAGATGAAGCCAGACCTTTTGGAGGTGCATGGTTATGGGGCAAGAGACAACAAACACAGATCAGAATATAGAAAATTCCATTTAGATATTAGGAAGGTATTAGGTGCTACGGCTAGGTATTAAGTCTTAGGAAAATATTTTTTACTCCAAGGGTGGTTAAACCATGGAACAGTTTTCTCAGAGAGATTGTGGAATCTCCATCCTTGCAAGCGTTCAACACTGAACTATATCTGACTCTGAACAACATGGTCTAATAAATCATGTTTTGAGGAGGTAGTTGGCCTAGATTAATCTTTGGAGTTCCTTACATTAGTCTAAGAATTATTAGAAATGTGATTTTCTATATTATTGCAGGGTGGGAGGGGGCTTCAAACCATTCCGGGATGCCATCCCACTATGTAATTTTTCCTGCTCACGTCTAGGCTATCTGTTGGAGTTTATATGTGCATAGTAATAAGAGGAACTCCTGAATCAAATATCTGGATTCCTGTCATCTCAAATATCATGCAGTCCCCTTCATTAACTCTTTAAGATTAATCTTGAAATTGGTTAACCTTTCTTCTTGCATAGTTGGAACCTTTTTCTGTTGATTGGAAGCCCTTTTTGCTGTTTCTGGACTATGTTTTATTCCCTGTAGTTCATGCCCAAATTTTATGCTAACATTGTTATTCAATTTAAGTTTTTCTGGTGACCAAAGTAGTTGTTTATTTATTTATTTATTTATTTATTTATTTATTTATTTATTTATTTATTGTGGGAGGCATGTTTTGGGAAGAGGGAAAAGGAGCGGGACAAGGGAGAGAAGTGTCTTCCTACTTTCCTGTATATTTAGAAGGTAATATTTCCTGTATATTTAGAGCCAGGTAATATAAGATAACCTTAAAATAAGATAATTTACCTTATGCTAGCTGCTGTGATAACTGTCCACATACATACCCTGATGCCATAACAGTATTTGGGTAGTATTTTATTTCTCTTTTCCTTGAGGGGTGAAACACCTCACACTGAATGCATTTTACCTTCGAATGAGAGCATATATACCTCCTGTTTCTCAACAGTTGGTACAGGCTAACTACCATCCTTATGGCAGCCGGTTTACACGTCACGGTTTGGAATTAGCATATTTGTTGTACCTTGCAGCAACACAGATGCTTTTCTAAATTGTTCAAGTTCATGTCTTATTATTTCCCTCATGTAATGTCCTCATGTAATGTACATACACTGTAATGAATAAAAGAACAGAATCTATTAAAATCTAGTGATTTGAAGACACAGTTTTGTTAGGAAAATATACAACAGATTTAAAAGCTCCATAATCACTGCATGACTATTGCATCTCTCTCTACATTTTTGCCCTATACTAATACCCAGTTTTCAGTCTGTAGGGTGGTAACTTTCTTCTTTTGAGGGGCTGGGGGGCAATATTAACAAAGTGATTCCCACTGTCGAATGAGGTTGTTCCTATTTATCGGATGATCATTAAACACATGTCCAGGACTCTAGTTTGTCACTAGTGCAGAAGGGTATATCTCTCCTCTTAAGGAAAGTCAAAGCAAATAGTAGCAGCTCTATAACTTATAATGAGAGAATGAGAAAGGAAAAATGACAACACGTTACAGAGATGACTGGGTGATCATTAAAAATAATCTACAACTAGCCTAAAAGCTAAATGAATGCTCTGCCATTGTTTTCAGTAAAGATGATAATATAGGACGTGTAGGGAAAGGCAGGATAGCTCTTGGGAAGGGGTATATATAGAAATGGAAATTACCATTTCTGAGGTAGAAGCAAAGCTCAGCGAGCTTAATGCATTGAAACTGAACAGACCTGATAATCCCTATCTCAGAATATTGAAATAACCAGCACATGAAATTGTAAATCCACTTGTTAGGATTTTTTTAGAATTTATGAAATTGGACATTTTGTATGGCTGGAACTTGGCAAGTGTAATGTCTCTGTTAAAAATGGAGTAGAGAAATCTGCATCACTGCAAACTTGTTTGTCTGACCTCAGTGCATTACTTGAGAACGTGTATATTGAGGAAGGGAATATTTACAGGCATGGAGCCTGAGAGCAAAGGAGGTGAAAGACATTACGAGTTATCAAAGGCAGATTGCAATAGACTAAGCTGCTATTTACTGTTGTCAAATGATTTTTAGAAAAGGCGGGAAATCTAATTTATCTGGATTCACTATAGCATCTGATAGGCTGTTACATGGGGAATTACTAGGCAAAGTAATACAAAACAAGATTAGAATAAGATGAAAAGCAGGCAGGAAACTGGCTGTGATGGATCAACAGAGAAGGCTGGGAAGAGAATGCTAGAGAGGAGAGAGAAAACTGATGAAGTCCATCCAAGATCAGATTTGGAATTAATGCTTTCTCTCATTAAGGAAGCTGGCACACAAGAAAATGTACATTTAAAAAGTTGCTGATGACATGGAGCGCTGGAGTATTTCACAGGAGTGCAGAACCAAGTGATCTCTAGAGGCGTCTTCCAACTGCAACTATTCTGTAACAGAAAAATAAGAGGCATAGTATGAAGCGAAAGACTGTGTAGGTAGGATAACGCTGTCTTCAATAACCAGGAAAGGCTGTTGGTTTGCAGTGACTGAGGAACCAAGAGACATGGGTGTGATCGTCAGCTGTGAAATGGTTACAGACTGTGATTGTGATGTTACGCTAAAGGAGAGCAAATATGATCTTGCAATTGATCAGGAAAGATGTTTTTTGTAAAATAGGGAAATATTACAACTGGTTTACTACTTTAAGGTAATATTTATCTGCAGTACTTCTCTGTAATGCTGTATGACCAGAACTCTGGCCAACATGTGAAAAATTGAATTTGGAAAATGTGCAGAGGTGAGCTACTCGTTTGGTTTGTTCAGTTAATGAACAAAGGGCAGAGGAGAGGTGTTCTGCCTTCTGTGAGTATATTGTGAGAAGGATAGGCACAAAAGTGAGAGAAGAATGTGGTCTCTGAGGTCTAAAACATGTTACCCAAAATACTTTCTTGGGCTGCTATGAGACACCAAAATATTTGAATTTTTGCCATCAAATGATCAGGTTATATGTCTGCAAGAGATTGAAGAAAACATTTTTCAGGTCTGTGCTGCCTTAGGGAGCTCCCTGGTAAGCTTGCATGTGTTCCTAGCATGGACAAATGTTACTGCAATTGGGAGGTTTCCAGTCTTTTGTGATTTGACCTGGCAACATGAAAAAGGACAGTTACAAAACCATGATTTTTGTTGGATAGATATATACTGTAGATGTTTAAGGCACTATGTAGACAGCTGGCTTATTTTATTCAATGTGATTAAGGTCATTTCTATAGCAAAACTGTCATCTTCTGAAACTATATGAGGAATACTTTCTAAACCCCGAACAGAGCTGAGAGAGTTCTTGAATCTCTTCTTCTTGACTTTGAGATTTGTGATTCATTCAGAGCAGCAAAAAGGGTCTGATCTCCGCCTACACAATGATACCCCTCACCTAGCTGCTTATCAGATTGCTGTCTGATACCTCTTTCAGATCTTCTGAGGTTTATGTCAGTAAAGAGTTATCATAATTCTGACAAAAATTCTCCCTCTTTCAATCGCTCAGTTTTCAATCTTGTCTAATGTCAAAACACTATTTGTTCTGCTAACTGCAATGCTCAATAGTACACTGAACATGGAATTGAAATGTAAAACATGTTGTTCCATAAACAGCTGAACTAATGAGGACTGATTTTCTATTGAAATGTATCTTGTTCTCCTAATTTACCTCTCTACACAAAATTCTAAGTTCATTCTCGTATCACCTACTGGAGAATTAACAACAGACACTGTGGCTAGTGCAAACCCATTCATATGCTAAACTACTGGATAAAGATTGAGGTTTAATTACCTTTCTTCATTGGGAACACTTGCTTGGTTTCACTTCCTATACTTAGTTGCTTAGTTGTTACAAACTTGCAAGAATTTCACATATTAAAACTGCTGATGCTTTCTAAAATGTAACTGAAATTAGCCAGAAGTTATGAAAATGAAATGCTCAGAGATAGACATTCCTTTTCATAAGGAAAAAGCAGCTGAAGACCTTTAGAGGAAACAAATCTGCAATCTCTTCAGGTCTCAATCAGGCCTAGTAGGAAAGGTGAAAACCTTTATTTTTTTTGATCACAAATGATTTAAAAAAAATGCAACTCTGAAAAGTCTTATGAGAAAAAACGGTAATGCAGAAAGCTGTTCATGACAGAAAAGACAGGTTTTGGTTGATTCCCTCCATTTCAATCCACATAAAGGTGGACCTCTTCTTTGATCTCTGCTAGATATTTGCAGGTAGAAGACATTTCTTGGAAAACTTTCAGGTGTCCATCTTCAAATCTTTGTTCAGATAGTGGGGAGTAAAGGACAGGCTGCCTTCTGGACAACCAAGAAAAAGAAGTGGACAAAAGCAGGACTGTGGAGATTAATAGAGAGCAACTTTGCCAAGTGTGAGTTAAACAGAGCCTGAATCTTTTCTCACTTGCATTGTTACTGTATAAAATCAATTTGACTGATTCTATTGATTCTACTTTGTTTGGCGTAAAGGAAGATAAAAATCAGGTACTGTCTGCTAAAATCTCAACCTACCTCATTCGTTTGAGCTAACTGAACGATAAAATTGAATGAAAGAGGCCAAATTTTGAGATAATTGGGCTCAAGAGGCTTGCTTTTTTTTTTTTTTCTTCCCACAAAGTAGATAAGCTGTTGATGTTCTCATAAATGTGCTTATGGTAAATGGAATGCCTAATGTCTTTGGAACTACATTTTCTGCTTCTACAAGTGCTCTGTGTACAGTATGTATATTCTATATCAGGCCATTTATTAATATAGGTATGAATACAGTAGGCTTATACAGGTTTTGTATGTTTTATTTAATATAAACACAACAACCTGTGTATATTTTATTTACTATAAACACAACAGAGGTTATAAAGTATGTATGTCTTTCTGAATCATCTGGGTGCATAATTATGTGATTAAGTAGATGCTATAGATGATGTTGGAGTTGCCAGTACATAAAACTCTAATTTACATTATGCTGACAAATAATGAGATGTTAATTTTGGTTTTCGTATTTGGAAGTTATGTAACTTCAGATTATTTTGGTTACTTTTTTTTTATAGGATATACAGATTTGAAATATTCCCCCTATGACTAGAACACAGGTATAATCGTATCTAATTCCTTTTTGTTTTGCTTGTTTTGAAACTACTGAAGTCACCAAGTGGTTTGTACTGATACAGGGAGTGTAAGTTTCTTCTCAAGTCTTTTTCTGATCTGGCCCAACCTGGTATATTGGACTATGAGACCACATGGGCCATGAGAGTTGTGTTAAGTCACACACTCCTGACAGATCATGATGCCAAAGTTGAGAAAATAATTGGAAACTGTGGGGGTTTAATATACCACTGCACTATAAACATATGAGAGGTCTGCCTCATGATGGCAGAGTGAAGAGAAAACTGTGTGAAAGAATCTTGCAGAGAAGTTATGAGACTAAAGTACTAAAGAATACATTTTGAAATCAAAATTAGATTGAGGGTTAGCTTTCTAAATTTATATGTAGCCAGCTACCTGGATTGATATCCTTTTCATATTGCTAGTGTCAGAAGAACCTTAAAATAAGAAATAGTCCAACCATATGCATCTCATTCACTTATTGGAGACCTAATTTACTTACAGTCTCAAAGGGAAAAGCTCTACCTATATTATTATAGCACTATTTAAAGATGACTTAAAGTAATCCAAAGTACAACCTTACTGATAGTTAGGCTAAAACTAATAGGAATTGATGTGAAGGTTTTCTTCCGGTGTTGCTTAGTAGACGTTAGTACTACTAGCAGTAGATATTTCTTGGCTCTTCATAGTTCTTGAATTTGAATGATATGTGAATTTGCACCACAGGCTCTTCCTCTCTGGGACACTAAAGACATTTATGAGTTCTCTTTTCTCTACTTCAGCATCTGTTCTCACCAACCTGTAGGAAGTCTTCTAGCTTTGAAATCTTGACCATTTTTGAATTTAGTGGAAGTTACCCAAGAGGTGCAGAAAGAGGCGAGCTTAGAAGGGGCAAATGGAAACAACAGAGTGTTTAGGAAAACTAGCTAAAAATGGAGGTGAAGGTGGCAATGTGTTTCTATTTCTTTGTATTTATGGTAATGGTATGTATTCTGTGAAAAGGAGAACATTATAATGGCTTCCTAAGGCTGTTACTTTAGTTCTGTTTTCTGTTTTGTTTTCTGGAAGCATTTATTTCCTTCTGGAATCTTTACTCCAACATAAATCTTTTTTTTTTTCCCCTAAAAATTATTAAGTTCTTTATCATGCTTATAAATAGCTTAAATTGGCTTAATTTGTACTAGCTCATCCCTTACTATGTTTGTGGTCTGGAATGCATGCTGAGCTGGTAAACCTTTGCATTACACAAGGACCTAATGGTTTATACAGCTAGACATTTTCTTTTTAATCGTGACATTCATTTGGAATGAATATTTAAAAATAAACACCATATATAGTCTGATGCCAGAGGCAAGATCATGCTCACATTGTAATGCAAGAGGTGATTAATGCAAAAATTATATAGAAGTAATTGTATATCCACAGTATTTTGCTCTTAGTTAATATTGATGCCTATTCCTTTGTGCTCCAAAACTGGTTAAAACTTTTATCTACTTGTAAGACTAAAAATATATGGAAGAAATGTAATTATTATGAAATTATTTTACCTCAAAAGTTTTAAGTGAAGAGCTATTCTCTCAGTAAATTATGCATATAAATTTTCTTGCAATATAATGGGATTTTTTGGATTTGGGATTTTCTTGTTTTTCAAAGTATTAAGAGTACTTTTACTGTGGAATATGGGATTTAGGAAGTGATTAATTGTTCTACTTTGATTAAATTATTTTGGTAGATAATATTATTGGATTTCCCAGCAGTTTAGAACTTTGTAGAAACTTGATCATAATTTATTCATGATCAGGTAAATGCCAATATCCTGTAGAATTTCCTTTAAAAAAAAAAAAAGAATACTACTACTAATTAAATGGATTGTATCTTCCTGACTCCTATCCTAGAAATTATATTATTGACTTTAGAGGAATTTACCTCTTTATCTGTGACCTCTGTTGTTTGAAATACATGGAAAGAAGGTTTAGAATCTATATCTGTGCAACTCTTTCAGTCTCCATATGAACATTAGTATTATTCATGTCACAAATACAGAGGACTGTACGTACATCTTGAGGGAAAGGAATGATTACGCACCCCTCCTTCTAAAAATGTAACGTCCTTCAACTACTGCAGCATGTCAAAGGGATCCACAGTTTTGTCTGGCATGCATTAGTTTTGCCTGATTGTGCTTTATTAATCTTTTTTTAACTTATTGATGTTCCAGCTGTGGCGGTAGCAATTGATAATTGCACTAGTCAAAATATCACTAGGGCTATTTGTAGAAAACATAGCAATACTAACAGGTTGAAACCAGGTGGCAGGAAGGCAGGTGGGTGGTCGTTTATCTGGTCTCCACATAGGTTAAGTGATCTCTCAGCCCCCAAAATAACTCATGGGCAGCTGTTGCTCATTCTGCTGTTCAGCTGACCGGGACCAGGGAAGTTATGACAGTTTCAGGGAGTATCACTGCAGTGCCAGGTACTTCTAGAGTCCAAAGCCCCTAATTATCAATCCTGTGTGCGTATTTGCATGCCACAAATCTGACTGTCACATTGAACAGGTTAAGATTAAAGCTACCTTTAATAACAAAATAAAAAAGAAGGGGAAGAGAGGGCACAGGAGTGAGCTAAGTGTGGCTTTTGATTTACATGCATCGTTCTTCTGTGTGGAATGATATGATTTTACCCATGGAAGCTTTTTTCCGGTTCTTACCCTTTTGAAGCGGGGGGGAGGTGGCAGCAGAGAAAAACAAACACTAAAACACAAAAAAGTCATCTCTCCACCAAAATAAAAGCTAGGAGTGCCTTAGAACTGATTGGGAGAATACATAGACAATAAAAACAAATTAATAAGGATTTTTAAGGTTATTTCATGCATATATTATACACAAGTATGTGTATTTTTAGATGATTTTGTAGTAATAATTGCAGTAATGCAGATAACTCAATCCTGAATGAACTGAGAAATTTTATTCCTGTCCTTTAGAACATTTTATTTTTATGAAACTATTTTTCCTGAGTGGAAAAATCATGAAAAACAAAACTTTAAAGAGCTTTTTTTAATTATTTTTTTCTGAGATGCTTTTCATTTTCTTACCTCTGATTGTTGACTATTCCTAACATTATATTTTGGACATCTTAAAGTCTCTGCCTAACTAGCAGTGTTTTTCAAGCTTTACAGACTGAATCCCCACATAAACTTTATTTATTTAATTCATTGCTAGCTTATGTCCTATTTGATCACCTCTTTACACAGATAATGAGCCAGCTTTAGTAGTCATTCATGCAGGCATGAATGTTTTTTTGTTTGCTATTCTTACGGCCACATAGCAATAGTTATGACACATTATTTATGTTCAATAAATTAATATTGGAGAGTAGATGATACTTCATTCCTTTTTTCTTGAAGACTGAGACAGACAGAAACATACACGTGGTCTCTAGTGTATTAAGTCAAGACACCATCCATTTCTTTGTCTTAGTTTCAACAGATTTGTGGACCTACACTGGGATTTGGGCCTGTCTCGTAATTCTATTCTAAAAGAAGTTGTTCTTCAGTATCAGAACTGATTAGACTTTGTAGGAAATGGAGAAAATCAAATTCTGCTGTGTGTTGCAATTACTGGCTTCTGAAAGAAGAGCCCATCTCATTACCTTCTGCCTCTCAATAGAGGTGCTGGGGTGGGTGCGCCCCTCCTAATTCCCATTCTAGAACTGACAGCCTTGTTAAGAACAAAGAAAAGGCATTTGAGTTTTTTATTAAGGATTGGAGTCCATATGAAAGAAAGAAGTAAATTTCAAACAGCATTCCAATGGGGGAGAAAAGGTAGCATGATCCAAGCCTGGCAGCAGAGGCATCATCAGAGCATTTCTCTGTCTCCCTCTGCTTATTATTATTATTATGGCTTTACTACAGCAGTGCCAATTGCCTCAGTGCTCCTAAGGGTTGGTCTCAAATTGTAGTTGCACTGTTGGAAACTAACTGCATAGAACCAGGTCTTGTGGCCTCTTCTGGGCTTGTTTTGATGATTCCTGAGGAGTTCTGCTCACACCTTTCAGTGCAGATGCTGCTTTCAGGGCTGCGCTCACAGTGAGTCCTGAACCTTTTATTTTAAGTAGGAGTTGAGGAAAACATATGCATAGTTGTGTTTGCAAGATTAAAGCCAACTCTCTAAACTGTTGTGACAACTTCTGTGAGGTAGAAGTTTGTGCAGTAGAAGTCTGAACAGTAAGTGGTAGAAATTTCCACAGGAGAGAGATTTTGATCAATTTGCAAACACAAGATATGGACCACGTATAGAAGATGCATCATTTATTAAAATAGCTTGATATTTCTCCATAGCAAAGACTGTAGATATAAATAAGTGTCTCTTGCTGCTGTAACAGGTGGTGTTCTTGCAGACTGCGATATTGTACCCATTCAGCACACATCCATGATACAACAAGAAGCTCCACTTGCACTTTGTGGTCTACGCACTCGTCTCATCATGGATTGCAGAAATGGGGTATTCTATGCTCAGAGGGTTTTGTTTATAATGTTCCTCTGTTCTCTTGACTAACAAGGAAAGACAGCTCCATCCATGCCACAAGGAGTCTGCTTAATATATTATCTGTCCAAGACACACACTCCAAGACACATTTTGAAAGGGTGCAGCCTTAAATATGATGCTGTCAAAGAGAGTTATAGCTACAACATTTATTACTGCTACTTGAAAGAGAGAAGGAATAGAGCATAGGAAGTATGTAGTAAAGATAGACAGGAAGTTTTCTAATATAACTGCAGTCATTGATTTTTACTAACTGAGGATGCTGCCCAGAATGTATACGCATTAATCAATGCCTATTAATCAATGCTATGCCTTAATCAAAATAATCACACAGATTGGGTGCACTATTTTAAATTTTTGTTAAAAGAAAAGATCTTAACTGCTGGAAGTACTTCCAGCAGTTACTGAACTGAGATGGAAATGAGCCAGTAGCTTTGAGCTGAGAAGTTTTGTATACAGTTACCAGTCTCTTGTATCACAGTGACCTGACTGCAGGAACCATGGAAGCTGTATCATATTTTGATACATGGTTTTACTGTCCCCTGCCCCACGTAGAGCAGCAGACTGTTATTCCCAGAAGGTGCCAGCAGCAGAATGTACTGTCTTTTTCCCAGCACTGGAACCTGCCACAGAACAAGTATAGGAGGATGATGAGTATCTTGTGCGTGATGCAGAAGCTGCCTGCAGATCCTGCTGCAGCTGGCACAATGGGGGAGGTGGTGCTGCAAGTTGAGCCAAACTGCCTTGTACTACTCATTTCTCTACCCACCACTTAAAAGAGCATCTGGAATAGCAGTTCAGAAGAATTCTATGATAGGAGCTGGGGCCTTTTTAGTGTCCCTGTAGACACAGTCAACCTTGTAGAAATGTGTATCTTTCAAGTTAGTCCACTAGTGTATAACTGAGATAGATAGTATTAGATGCACAGAAATATTATTTCCTGAATATCTAAAGTGTAATATTTAAGATTAATGTCACTCCTGAAACATAATTTTAAGTCGTCCCTCTCTGAGATTGTTGCAGGGGATGATATACAACCATCTTGTATAAAAGGCCAGCATAATACAGATGCTGAACAACACCTTAAGCACTATGGGACAATATACAATTTCTTTTATTTAAGTATAGGACAAAATTGAAGAGTTGGGTAGGACACACAGGAACTACATGTAGATGAATTACATGCTCACACAATCAATGCTCAACCTATGTAAACTTTTAGGCTTACTAAAACTTAATGCAAAAACACAGAGATACTTTTATTTCTATAAAAATAAAGAAGTCACCTTTGTGCCACTTCTGCCAGAGAATTTCCTGACGATATGAGACATGGATAACCCTTTAACTAACTCTCTGTACAACAGTAACAAATATGCCAGGCTGTTCTAGCGTATCCTTCTACTGTGCGGTGCAAATATGTGTATCCCAGCAAAGGCAGCTGGAATGGGATCATTATGGTTTAGTGCTTCTCAGTTCCCAGAAAACTAAACTGCCTGGGATAACCATCACCTATTGCTGTGCTCACACATCATGTAAGGGTGTTCTAGTCTCTCAGTCTCTGTGCCTCAGTGGGAGTGCTACACTCTCTATGATAGCTTTTCCTCTATCCTACTTCTCTCCAGTTCCCTTTACATTTTCCTTTACTGTTCTGTTCTCCTTACCTGTGGTTACCTTTGTTCCCTACCACTGCACCACACACATCATAAGACTGAAAATATTTGAATATGTAGGAAGAACTGTGTAAAAGGATGTTCTTGACAAAATCACCAAGTCACTACAATTTTTTCAGCCTTTCTCTAACCTTTAAATTACATAACTGCTTGCTGGAGCTCTTCATTTTCTTTCTAATTGTCATGTTGATTTCTCAGTCATGCTTTTAGAAGAAACTCAGACTCTCCTGATATGTTTTAAAAATCTATATGAATGCTGCTTTCCAATAAAAAAAAAAAAAGAATTCTGGTGAAAAGCTTCCAGAAGAAAGCAAAGATGTCACAGAACATACACGATAGCGAGAATCATAGTGGTCAAGGCTAGGGCCTAGACTAACCTTCATGACCATAGTTCAATGCCATAGCATGTTACAAGTGCCAGGCATCTTCTGGTATCAAACTATGCAAGCTTTTTTTGCCTTGTACAGTGCTCCAATTTTGTTGCAAGTGTGTTCATCCTTCCAAGCACATCATTTTAAATAATCCTAACCTAAATTTACCAACCTTGTCAATTAATTTATACGTAGTACTGTTTTGCCGGTTTTCATTGGGTACTGTGCTAAGTAATGAATGGCTAAGCAGGCATTAGAGATGTAGTTCATGGTCCAGATATGTGCAAAAGAGTCAAGACAAGAGTCAAGAGAGTTTTTAAACAACTGCATATGAGGTCAAGAAGTTGCATACTCATACAACTTCAGATTTGGACCATATGCTATGTCCTTTAAAAACAAACATTTTAGATGTTTTGAGCTTCTTCATTATAGGCTGCACTGTGTCAGGTTGTGTGATGAGCAGCCTGCCTGGCTCATCCCTTCAAGTGAGAAGGGAAGGCCCATGTCAGCTCTGCACTCTGGGCAGAGTGGCTCTTCTCCCCAGGAGCAGTTGGACAGCATGTCTCCTGGCAGTGCTCTTCTAAGCACTGGAAGGAGGCCCACCCCATGTGCAGTACAGTGTCCAAGACTTTTTTTCTCTGCTAAATACAGAAAATTAAGGGATCCACCAACTGGTGATGTCTAGCACAACCAGGAAAAAGCAAGCTGCTCTTCCATGAAAAAAGCCAAGCATGATCGTAACTTTGGAGAACTGTGAAAAGCTTAATACTGTTCATCTTGTATTCAAAACATTGAGATAAACTGGTCTGGAAGAGGCAAAACAAATGCCAGGACCATTTCCAAGTTCATCTAAGCTAGTTAACTTGCAAACAGCTGTGCTCAACCCTTGAAAAATCTGGCACTGCATTGTAGGATGCTGGAACAACCCTTACTCCTTCAACATGTGCTTCCTTCTCCATCCAAAAGCAGTGCTGCCAGTGAGCCTTAAAGGGCTTAATTTTCATGTAGTGTTAAATTCTATGTTTTGGAAACTGGGCTTCCCATTAAAATGCCCCTTTTAGATACTCATAGGCAGTGATTCAAAAAGCCTTGACACCTTAGAAAGTATAGATCTATTTAGAAATGCAGTAGCAGAGCCTCTTGAAGGTTAGGTAGGATAGATGAAGTATGATGTGTGAAGAAACAATTCTTACTTATGGGGGACTTGTGCAAAATCATTGATCACTACTCACCTGTTTCCAAAGAAATTAAAAATCTAACCATGATGCAAGATTAAGACAAAACAAATAGGCCCTCAAAAAAAAAAAAATCACATAGTATAAAATTTATACAGTTCTTAAAAAAAATTAGTAGTATTTGAAATGATTCAGTGACTGCAACAGGAAAACTCGGGCATAATCATAGTGTAAGAAGCAAATAGAAATTACTTATATTCATAGGCCCTGTTGCTGTGTAATTACCAAAAGGCTGAGTCAAAACTGAACAAGACTGTCAGAATTTCAGCATGTGTCAGGAAATATTTCCTAACTGATTAAAAAAAGGGCAGCAAAAATCTGTCATAAAGAAATTACTAACTGTTTTGCATATCTGAATGATATGTAATGAGAACAGAATAGAATAGAGAGTCAGCAATTGTGTGAGGGAAGAAGCCACATTACTACTTTTATTTTTTGTTGTGCCTGAGGTCAGAAGTTCTTGTTCTTTCTTTACATCCTATTAGAGCAAACATAGTCTGCTTTTCTCTTAAGGCTCTTTTTTTCCGCTATCCAACTTTTTTTTTAATAAAGTAAAAATGTCTGTTTCCTGATGTGACTGTGTTAGCTCATTATTATTATTTTCAGCACTTGCATTTTAATGAACTGTTTTCTCATCCTACATTGTAATATTTTCAAAGGAGAAAACCTCTTTAAAAAGACAGAGTACTGGAACTGTAATTTATTGAGTTAAAGCTTCAAACAGCAATACTTAATGTGCATGCTGTTTGAGTCCTAACCATACATCAACCATTTACAGTGTATGAAACTACTTATATAATAAGCTTTATTAATGCTACCACAATTTTGTGTACTACTGTTTTTTTGAATAAAATTGTTACTATTCCAGCAAACGTAGCTGGGAATTCATGCATTGGCTATAGGTGCCTATAGAGCAAAAAAACTGAATAATAATACCAATTGTATGTGTTATAAGTACGAGCTTGGCTCCTTCTGTGGAGGGTAGGAACTATAACGAGCAAAAATGTTTTTCAGATTGCTGTTAACCAGCAGTTGAACTGTAACAAATCTGTGGCTGCTTCATGGTTGTCACCCTGTTGTTCACCGTGATTGTAGGAAATTTCACAGTGACAGCAGGGGGAGAGCTTGGTTCTGGATGCTTTGCAAATTTTTGTCCTGTGCCCACTTAGTTAAAGTATTCTGTCTGGCCATGGTGTTAGTTGTACAGGACTATACTAGCTGAGATGATCATGTGTAGAAAAGAGCAGTTAATTATACTAGTAACTGCAACAGAAATAGTACTAGTAGAAACAGCAGAACTGGTTTATTGATTCTAAGAGATCAAGTTGGCTTATCCTTTCCCATTGGTTTGGCAGAACAGTAAAGAAGTATATGAAAAGGGTTTTTAAACTTGGGTGACACAGACCTCTCTATTTCCTGTGTACTAACAAATTTCTGTAATTACTGAATCCCATCAGCTAAGATGCTTAGAGATAATTTTATGATCATGTGACATGTTTTCACATGAAACTGTGCAGCAAGCATGTATTTGTGAATGGGATCACACAATTCAGCATCCCCAAGCAATCTAACTTTCCTCAGTATCATTGCCCTGGAACCACATGCATATTCAGGTACTGCAACCAGTGTACTGTTAAGACCCTGTGGAAGGGGAAGGTGATTTTGCTTTGCCAGACAGATTTTGTTTCCTCATGCTCATTCTTTCACTGATTTTACTTGCCCTTTCTTATTCATATATTGACAAGAACCAAGATGTGCTTTCAAGTGTATGTGGTAGGATTATTTGTGGCAACACGAAGATAGGAGATAGCAACTCTTGAGTCTCTGTCATGTCGCCTATTTATTTTTTTCTCAATTAGTGACCATACGGTATTTTTTGACTGTACCTTTTGTACTCTTGAGGAATTGACAGCAATTTCAATCTCTGCCTCTCCGTTCTGTTCCATCTTCGTAAATCAGTAAGCCACATTACTGATTTATGGCTCTAATCTTGCTCTTTATCTTCCTGTCACCTTCCCCTAAAGATTTTAATTTGTACTTTGTTTTCCAAAGCTGTCTCTCCTAACAAGCTACGCATACAGGTGGTGCTGTCGTAATGACCTGCATATTTGGGGATGCCATTAACTCTTAACATACTCTTAATTTCTTTGTTTCTTTTGGTGCTTTTGCAACACACATAGATTTTAATATATACTTCATCCAAACTAATATTCACATTCCGGTATCTGTTTCCTATATATATCTCTACGCAATTGATTGATAGGACACAACAATATCTTCTTCCAAGGTGAAACTTGTGCCATAATTCCTTTGAGTTCTCTAGTCTTTCAGAAGATGAGATGTAGCATAAAAGCTATAGGTATATGTTGTCTTTTACTGTATCTCATTCTGACCAGCACTACACTGTTGCACTTTGTTTATTTGTTTTGTAATTAAATGATCTAAGAAACAGGGCGAGAGCGTGCATGCATTACCTATTGTGAGCGGAGTAGACAATGTATTATTTGAAAACAACTTTTATAGGGAAGGGTTCTTTTTTATTTTCCTAAGAGGCATATCATTTCTTGAAATGAGAGTCATAATATGTAATCTGCAATAACAGCCAATCTCTTGAGAGTAGCTGGCTCAGTCATTTGTTCTGCAATACTATGGGTATTTGTCTTGGGCTTCTTGTTGAGGAGAGGGGTTCTGTTTCTTTGACTTGTTTGAGTTAGCTGGTTGATTGCTTTCCTAAAGAGATTTGTGATGATGAAGTAAAATAAATTGAATTGCTACTTAAAAAAAAAAAAAAAGGAGGGGGAGAAATCATTAACAGTTATGTGCCTTTTTATAGAGGATTTTGTTGCTTGTTAATATAGATGTGTGATAGTAGATTATGTTCCTTTTTGTTTTTACAGATGTTGTATGTTCTGATTAGCCTCTACTTTGAAAGATTAAGATTATAATAACCAGCAAGTGATGAACAAACCTTGTTTTTATGAGAGCCTAGATGTGGGGAAAGGTCCTTTATATCCTTCTCCAACTCTTGGAATTTTCCTATCGATACAAAGAGGATTGAAAGCAGTGTGTGGAAAAATATTGAAATTTAAATAAACTAGTTAAAGATATTTTTAACGCTTCCACTAGATCTGACTTCTTTTTACTTTTAGAGAAGGTGGCTCAGTGGATCTACTCTTTCCCTTCTGGAGTCTATTTTTGCATTATAATTTAGGTCATAATTTTTTAGAACCTACATATCTAAAGTCGGTTTCTAATTTTACCTATTTTAATTCTGAATTTGAGACATCATGAGACCTCATTTTACAGGAGTATTTAGTAACTCACAACTTCTGTGAAAGTCTCTAAATCTAGAACCTCATTGTATATAATACAAAACAGACAGTTTTGTCTAGAATCTTTGTAAAAGTGGCTTTATAAAAAATAGAATTCTAGAATGGCAAAGCAGATCTTGAAATCTGTATATATAAATCTGACCTGAGAACAGTATTTTTTTCTAGATGGAAACTGTTGAAAAATAGTTTTGCACCTCAGTCATTTTGCCAGCTCCTACTTCTGTAAAGCCGGAGAACAAAAAATTGGATAGGCTGTATTTTTTAAGGTATTCCTTTGGAGGGATTTGATAAAGGAGAAAGAGCACACTTTCTCCTGAAAAGAACTAATCAACTTTCTTGAATAATTTGAATTTACATCTTTCCTTCTATTTCTTCGTTTTATGCTTTGACTCTTCTGCAGTCTTAATTGAAAACCAAGGGCATATCTCTCAGACGTTGCCCTCTGTCAGTGAAGTGGTTGAAAGCAAGTGATGCACAAACACTGGGGTAGATTACATTTTCATGCTACTTAAAAGTGAGAATGTTGGAGTCGTAACTAATAATCACAGTTTTAGATGTGAGCAAGGTAAAGTATAAACTGAGGGTTTGTCTGTCTGATTTGCAGTTGCCAGTTGCCAAGGACAGCAGTGATTTTTAACAGTGTGCGGGCACCCTAGAGAAGATCTTTGTGACCTTCTCTGGTCACAGCTGCTGAGGTCATTCCTACCAGCTTTGCTAGTGTCCTTGTTCATGATTCCATCATCTTGTTTGCTTTGCAAGGAAAGGTTGTAGCAACCTTATTCTGGTGTTTTGTTTGCCAGATACTTACTCAGATGGAAATCTCCCTTTCTGTAATTCTCCTTTTGTGTGTGTTTGAAGAACCATATGCAGAGCAAAATGAGATACTGTCTCAAGGAAAGCCATATTCCTTAACTTAAAGTTCTAGTACATAGCTACTGTATGGGACTTCACTGCGGTCTCCTTCTGCAACCATGGTCCCATGTCAACATTGTGATGCCACGTCCTAAAAACATGAGTTTGACCAAATAAGATCATTTTTATGGGTGTTCTTATGAGACCTACACTGTAAAAGTCAGTACTATGTGTCATAAGAAGGATCATCTACTTGCCCATTTTCAAAGCAAAAATGAAAAATTGCTTTATTTTAGTTTTGTAAATTGTATTAATATGTCACACCTGCCTGTGCTTCTATTCAGATGCCTAGCATTAGCATTATTCCTCGAGTTCTTTGATAAATCAACTCCTGCAAGGAAATAGATTATTATTATAATATCAGATAATAAGTGCTAAAACAAAAGTCTTTTGCTAGTGGAAAGAATATTAGTGTGCAGGTAAAATACAGGTCTGCATTTGCTGCTTGCGCTTAAGTGAATAGTAGTGAGTAGAGATGGACAAGACAAAGTTGGACTTAGATGAGCCTCAGAGTGGAGGCTATACCCTGCCTGTCCTCTGTCCTGCCACTTTTGCTGCTTGAATAACTCTGTGCAGAGCTGCTTTTCAACTATTCCCTGTCCCTGAAGAATAATTCTTTGTTTTGCACTGTAACTTTGGATTAGTGTTGTGGTCTCCTATGTGGAACGGGAGATTTCTTCTTTCGCTAGCTGGCTAAAGCTAGCATTTATCCATCAGGACAGGTTTGCAGTGTTGTGTAAGTGTAATTTCTTGTGGAAATGATCTTTTATTTGTTACCCAGAGGAACAATTTGTCACTAGACTGGTACGTGCCAGTTCATAAGAATGCAAAATAGACTTCTAAAAAAAAGCCTTAGAGCTTTCTAAGTTTGGACTCTTCAAATGTGATTTTGAGAACTTCATAAGAAATTTCACCTCAAAAGGTAATCTTTCCAAAAAGTTACAGAAAAATTAAGAAATAAAACTGAATTTTAAAAATGCATCTTCTCAACTGTTGTTTGTTTACTCTCTCTGCTGTTCAGCTGTGCTGCTGAAGAATGTATTTCTAAGTGAGAGCTACAGTCTGAATCTCTAGATTGTCTGTGGCATTGAACTATGAAAGAGGGTTTGTTTGATCACGGCATGAAAGGTTTCATGTTAGTAATTTTTTTTTAGACAAGATGAATAATTTTGGTTAAGGTGGCAGGCTTCGTCTTTGGGATCTCTTTCAGCTCAATCTACTGATTTAGTGTGACCAGAAACAAATTACTTAATCACTGCACCTTGATGCTCTCGGTACTATGAAGATGAGAATAGTTTCTTTCTAGCTAGTATTAGTTTGCGAAGTGTGTAGTGGCAGGAATTTTCAGTATTTGTACAGTACTTAACATGAACAATCCTCCCATGTTAGTGCACATAGCGTAATTGTACAAGAAACAATTGCTATTCATGGTACCGTGAAGAGGAAAAACGTAGAAAGCTTGCTGTTTTGCCTGAAACTTAGTTTTTATTTGCAGAGCATTAGTATTTGTGCTATGTGGGTAAGCCAACCATTCACTTTTAGGATTAAGTGAGTTTTTTTTTTTTTCCCCAGTGCCTAGCTACTGTATGTTTTTCTGCAACTCGCAAACGTGTGTCATTACTTTGATTGCCTGCTGTGGTCAGAGATTAACTCAGTCTCAGTCCCCTCTCCCTTAAGGCATCAGGCATGATTTTTCTCTCCTAGTGGTCCTGCTAAACAATGAGACATCTGGTGTCTGACCGTGGCACTGCACTACCATAGTCTTCCTTGCTGAAAAATGCAAACATTTTATGGAATTATATAGCTGACTTTCAAATGGAGCACCCTTTTAGTTGAAACTCATTTGTTTTCTTAGCAGCATTTAGAACTGCAACATCAAGATATATAATTTCAGTCTCTCTCAGTTAAAAATTTCTCTGAAGTATTGCAAGTTACAATACATCTAATTTCTTTCATTGCTACCTCTGAGGAAATAACTGCTTAGAATTGTAGATTTGACAAAAAGAAATGTTGACATTAAATGAGTAATTTAGCTTTACCTCATTTGCTTAGTGTAAGTGCAGAAGCAGGAAAATGCCCCAAATAAGCTACCTTTATCAAGTACCTAATTAGCAGAGCTCTTATGCCTCCACATAAGACAGGTTATGAATAGAATGATAAAAAAGGAAACCTTATATAGCCTAATTTTTAGATAAAGAAAAAGCTTTCATCTGATCATAGCTGTTGGGTTTCCTTACAGAGCTACTGGCTGTGAATTCTTCCTCATTAATAGAGCTATGTAAAACTTGTGGATTTCAGTTCATGTCTTATTTCATGTGCCTTTTGTTTTTGTCTTCTGCAGCTTCATGTGATGCAGCTTTGTCCTTGTTAGCAAGTATTGAGGCTCAATATGAGTGGATTTGTATAGTGAAATGATAGCAAGGACCTGATATCCAGGTTGTATACATAGCAAGTTTTTACTTCAAACTAGTAGCAGTCTTGTCCCAGCAGCTGAGCATCCTTAGCATTTGAACTGCAATAGATGCACTTCCAGAATGAATCTTCTGGTTTTGTTTCACTCTGAAGGAATCCAGACTACTTGATCATGTAACCTTAACTACAGTAAATGGGAATGCTTGGCGCATTTGCTGCAAAAGGATACTTCCCATCTGAATTAGGATGCTGATGTAAAAATCGACTTCTTTATCATTCGTAGCCAAAACTGCTTGTTTCCCTGCTTTTTTTCCAAATCAATTCACCAAAAGGAGAAGAGATAGTCATAGTAGCTGTAGGACTTCAATTGAAAATATTATTGCCATTAACATACTGATTGAACTTTTTTGGGGGGGCATAAACTGTTGTAATTTTATACATTTGAGTCTCTCAAAGGATTGACATAATGAAACAATTTTTAGAAATTCAGACCAAAATTCTTAACCTCACAGATGGCACTAGAAACTAAACAGGAAATCCAGCATGTCAATATAAAAAACAAGGAAAAAAAAAAGAAGTGCGTAGTTCTGATTCATTAATTTTTGTGAGCACTACTTAGACAAGATTATTGAACTCTCATGATAAAATACTTATGAGGAGTCGGAGGTATTCCTTAATAAGAGATGAGATACTTGCACCGGAGTTAGGCTTTCGGGATACTTTTCCCGATGTTATTACTGACTTACTGTATGCCTGCAGTCAACTCAATTTTGCTTGAAGTCTTAAAATTTTTAATTCTAATACCAAAAATCTCTCCAGACATGTATTACGGCATCTAATTAGAGATACTGATATCAGAACCCTTGAGTTTCAGAAAAAAAAAAGTTAGAAAAAATGTTAGGA
The DNA here is from genome assembly GCA_034781795.1 of Crypturellus tataupa. NCBI lineage: Eukaryota > Metazoa > Chordata > Aves > Tinamiformes > Tinamidae > Crypturellus > Crypturellus tataupa. Next base: position 1,052,868 of record JAWLRI010001098.1, read on the forward strand.
TCTTTAAATGAAGGCTGAGAATAGCTAGGAAAAAACAAACAAAAACTGTTTATACTGCTATATGTACTTTAGTACCATAAGTAGCAAAAGAATCTTCTCTCAAGGAACTGTTTCAAGTCTGATAAAATCCTGCTATCATTTCTGTGCAAAAGTCAGTCTTCCCCCAAACACTGTTTGCCAGAATACTATAGTGATTTGCCAGAATCACTATAGTATTAGAAGAATAAAGCATACAGTATTGAATAAAGTTTTGAAAATAAAAACAGCAACAACAACAACAAAAAATCTCAAGATGCATTGCATATTCAACATTACTTCTGCTGTAGACACCAAAAGACACAATTCAATTTATATAAAGTTTTGCATTAGATAAGAGGCAGGAATTACATTTACGTTCAAAGAATCAGCCATGAGAGAATCAGCCATAACATGTAATTACAAATTTATGTCTAAATTTCAGCAAATGTAAAATCATGCTCTTATAATAGTATCAGACATTTTTAGCATAAGGTAGAAAAGAATCGCCTTTCATGACTGAGTAGGTGTGTTTCCAATTTTTATCATTCTTAAGAAACTTAAAATTTGCAATTCAGTAGACCTTACCTGATGTAAAAGTGCAACTGTAATAATTGGAATAAATTTTAAGGTTCTTTCTATTTCGTGATATAAAAATTATATTTCCTACAAGATAGGCTTCAACATTTCCATAAAACATGGTGGACAAAGTCTTACAATTGTGAAACTTTTTGAGTGAATAAAGAATAGTAATTGAAAACTTAACTTCATAACTTTCAACCTCAAGTTTCAATATATGAATTCAACAATTAGTGAGAAAAATACTCTAATTTTCCTTGTGGACAAAGTAGTATATTCCAAAATTAACATTAATACTATGAACTGCAAATGATGACAAATTTTCAAAATTCAAAGCAGTTCATTTAGGCATGTTCTCTACCTTTACAAATATTTTTAATGCAGTTTCATCACTGTCTTGAAAATAAAGAACTTTTTTAGCTGTGCAGTCATATGTAATCTATACATGTACTTCTGTACACATACAAGCATACATGTAGTTTTAAATCTCATCAGAAAAAATAAAAAAGCCCCACCTATATCTATTTTTTATCTTTTCATCAATTGAAAAAGGAATTAATACATTTTTGACCATATACAAAGCTGTTGTCCTACCAACGTGTGAACTTAGCATGTATTGATCATCTGAAAATAGTATTATTTATTTTCATGTCAAAATCAGGCAATGTGTGTGAATGTCTGTAGATGATTGCATAGTAATGCATTGATTACACTATGAACTGTTTTTGTTGCCCTTTAAAAAACTGCATTGTTAATGCCCTATATATTTTTCATCTCCTAGCAACAACAACAACAAAGTTTAAAAAGTTTTATTTTTAGAAATATGTTAGAACTGTTTTCACAAGTGTTGTCTTACTAACAGTTTACCATGAACAACAGGGAAAATTCTCCATATAGTGCAGCGATCTATAGCACTTAGTGCTCTCTGTTGCAGTGTGTTTTGAGGTGTCTTTGACATGCTCATTGATGGAATATTAGCCCTGAGGTCAGTATCATGAACCCACTCTCAGTACTAGGGTAAGTAAACCTGCCCCACTTGAGGTTATGATCGTTCTGTCTGCTTGTGTACCTGGAGCTTACTGGGCCGGAATATGGCAAATAGTGTACCTCATACAGTTCCAATAAATGACAGTGCTTGTGATACATATAGCAGACAGATCATCATTAAAAAACAGAGGAGACTATTTAACAATGACCTTGATACTGCCGAAGGCATCGGCTCCAGAAAGGACATCCTGGTCAACAGGCCAAGAGGCAGAGAGTGGCCTCCATTCACAGCACTCATCCCCTGAGGAGCAGACTGGCTGCATCCTCACCGCAGGACACTCTGCTGAGGTCTCCTCTGATCCTAAGGCTCTTCTGACTTTTTATGTTTTAGAAAGACTGCCACAGTTCACCTGACTAAAGACATGATGCAAAGGGTATATACTGTATTTCTTGAGGCATACTGTGTTGGTGGTGCCAGAAAGCTGCAAACCTAGGCAGTCCTGTGGGATTATTATGGTGTGCAGGAAACCCAGAGCAATCTCATCCATGCTGTCCATAGGGAATGGTCACTGCAGTGAGCCATCTACAAAAGCTTGTCTGAGTCTGTCTTAGTAAGAACTAGCTGGCTTAGTCTAAAAGGGAGCCCAGGAGCCAGGAGATGTGCATGTGGAGTGAAAATCACTTTAAGCCGTAGATCTGGAACAAGAGAGAGAAGTTACGTAACAGTATTGGTACACATGGGGTTATTCTGACTGTAGCTCTGCTGCTTAGACTTCTTTTTTTTTTTCTAAAAAGGTATTACATTTTTTACCTTCGGGATTTGGTATCAGTTCTAGGTATATTTATGTATGTGTGTTTGTATATAGATATATTGAAAATTCTTTTCATTTGAAACTATAATTAAGAAGTAATATGCAGAGTTGTTGCAAAAATGAGTCCTCAATATAGGTAATCTCCTGTCTTTGAGAAATCCTTTTAAAAGACTCCTAATATGACTTTCAGTCATTCATACCTCATTGTCTCACTCTGAAATTCTTCATACTAGTCTCAATATTCTTTGCCTACTGTGTGACGAAGTCCTACACCTTAACTGTTTTCTGAATCTCTCACCCAGACTTTGTCCTATTCTGGAAAGACCCACTGTTGAGATACTAGAGCTATAATTGTACTTCTACTCTGGAGTTAATGACAGCTATCATAGCACAGGAAGAAATGTAGAAATGGAGTTACAAGAGACAGTAAGAGGTGTTATTCCTCTCATTCTGGTGCCTTGTCTCAAGATACTAGCCAGTGCCAAGCACACTGTTGTGTTAAATAACATGTCAATTGCATAGCCCTGTACAGTCTTCTTGGGAGGAAAGACAATCAGCATCAGGCACAATATTCTTTTCCTTTCCTAATAAAATACTTGGCAGTCTTCTCTCTGTCCCCAAGATAATGGGGTATAATCAGATATAAAGTGGAAGTGTTAATTATGTGCATAAGGTCTTTAAAATATATTAATTTTCTTTTCTGTATGTTTACCTTCTTTTCAAGGGACTTGCTAAAAAAGTTACATTTATTATTTCTTTACCTGAATTTAGTGTTCAGAGAAGAATGATGATGGTAATGATGAGATCAATACGAGATGAAAGGACTGAACATCCCATGCAGAAGAACAAGGAAATGTTCAGTGAAAATCACTGCAATTTGAGGAAGGGTATGGAGAGATCACAGAAACCCTAAGTTCATTCCGCTCTCTCCTGACCATAATTCCTCAGATGATGGTTTTTAAATGAAGAGTAAAGACCTATCCAAATTACAGATTGCTTTGAAAGATCAATATTAGCTTTGCTTTTAGCAGAGGGTTGGACTAGATCATCAGATGACCTCCAGTTGTCCTTTCAAACCTAAATTCTTCTGTGATTCTCTTCAGATGCTGAATCTGCACAGGAACAATTTTGATTGTCTAGTAGCCACTTTTGTAAGTGTCTCCTTTTGAGGCTAAGTTCTATAGCTTTGCTTGGCTTTGATAACATCTTTCATACTCCTTTTATATTGGCATTAAATTCTCATATGCTATTTTTGACTAATATCCACATTAATCTGCACAGTGCAGAATAAGAAGTGATAATCAAACTCTTTTCTGGTATGATGAGTTGAAACATAAGTCAGTAGGAAACAAGCAAAACCAAAAACCTTTTTCCTTACTCAAAAAAAAATGACGAAAAGAGTGGCCAGCTCTATTCTACAAGAATTTATCTATGTCAGGTAGAATGGTGAAGCTTGTGGGAAATGCCCTTCCCTTTAAATTATATAATGCGCCCTCAGCCCTGTGATAGTATAGGAAAGTAGATAGCTCTTACAGGATGCCTGAAAGGTGGCACATTTTGGAAAAATAAATGCTGGACCTTGGCATGTAAAAGAATTTCCTCAGGAAAGCTGTGAAAAATGTAACTCACTAATCTTGATGCTATCTGATATTTTGAAGTAGCATGCAAATAAACTGTTAGGACTGTATCCTTTTTTTGGTAATGTAGCAGTGTAGCAGTTTTTCCATTGTGAAGTATTCTCTGCTTTTGATCATTTCTAATTCAAATATGAAATTCCCAGCAGTTCTTGTAATTTTCAATTGCATAGACTTTTATTTTTACACATATTTGAGGTAAATATTTTTACGTTTAGAAATATTTAAGCAGTATGTAGTAATTAGGTGAGCAGTGTGGCATATATATAAAAACTGCAACATCTTGTTCATTAATTTTAGAATCCACGGTTTTTGTGTACTGATGTAGAATGAATTGACTTTAGCAGACCTATATTGATTTATTTTAGCTAAAAGTTTAACCTGAGATTAACTGTGTGTTTCAATGTAATTGTCTTTTCACATTTCTCTCCGTGCACAGCGCAATGGATAACAGCTGGAATCTTTGAAGATTTAAATGTAATGGCCAGTTTATACTCTGAGACTGGTGCGCAAGCACAGAACCTTAGAGCCGGGGAATCTCTGGTTTTAGAAGGGACTTTGGATGTAGCCTTGTCCACTCCACCCCTGCTCAAAGCTCAGTCAAGTAAAGAAGGTTGCTCGGGGCAATGTTCAGTTTAGTTTTGAATATCTAGAGACTCCCCAGCCTCTCTGAACAACTTGTTCCCAGGTTTGACCATATCCACATTAAAAACCAAACAAAGAAAGAACAATTTTTCTTATGTTTAAATTGATTTTCTTGTATTTCATTTTGTGTGAGCACTGTCTCTTGTCTCATCACTGGATGATACCAAACGCAGACCAGAATGCCATTGCCCTTATTTGCTACAAGCACGCGCTGTTGGCTCACGGTCAGTTCGTGCAATAAAGACCTCCAGGAGCTTCTTCCACAAAACTGCTCTCCTGCTTGTGTATGGGGTTATTCCTCATGAAGTATTTGGAGAATTTTTGACTTGCCCATTAAAAAAAAAAAAACAGGAGGTGGTTAGTAGCTACTTTGAAAATAGGTCCCTTGCATGGTTTGGAAGTGAAATGTGGCTAACTGAAGACTGATCTTTCTCATGCCTGTGTTTGGTTACTGCTGGTCTCTTCTCCAGTGATATTTATATTTTTTCCTCCTCACTTTACCAGTGACATTTTAGTGGAGGCATAGGGAATATTTTGTATCCTACTAGTCTTAATTATGTTCTTTCTTGATCTTAATGTTTGAGAGTTGCAGGCTTTCCTTGAGTAATCTAGGCTTGAAAGAATAACAGGATACCATTAGAAATAAATACAGAACATGTATGTGTGTATATGTGAATTTATAAAAGAGTATGTAGCAACAAAAAAGGAAAATGGTCAAAGTATATTATTTGTTTACTTCTGTCTGTGGCTAGACTGTTGTCGGGCTAGATCCCTGCTTTTGTAGTTTGTTACAGCACGACCACCTGGAACCTTCTAGAACTGCTTGGTTAGCAGGACAGTGCTAGAACTTCCTTGAGCCACCGCACGTACTGGGTGAGGATACAAAAGATGGTGTTGGCCCCGTGGACCCTCAGAGCCTTTAGCACAGCTGCTGGCAACTGGTAGAAGGCAGATATAGTGTGCTAACAATTCACTGGCTATTCTCTCTAAAATATAGGACTACTTCCTTGTAACTGCTTGAGAAACAGTAAATTTGGTGGAGTTTGGAAACTTGGCTGTTGTCTGCTCCTTTTAAGTGCTCTCACAGAATTTCTGAGGTGGATGCCGAGTCTAAATCTGCTCCAAATCCTCCTTTAAATGTCACAGTGCTGTAGGGCTAAGGAGTCCAGAAGTCAGCTTGTTATAACACAGCATGTGTCACGAGATGAGCAACTACCTTACTGACCTGGACCGTGTGAGCTCCCATGGCATGAGGGAGGCCAGGAGAGGAGAGAAGGGGACTTACTGCACAACTCCACAACTTGTTTCAAAGATCAAAACGTACTGCTCGAGTTACAAGGATACAAAGCTACAATTCTTATCAACGGAAACTCAGCTTAACTGGAATTCTTGCTTTCTAATTACACTAAAAGTTATGCTAATGACAACTACTTAGGAAATGCAGAAAGCTAGCTAATTTTTATTAAATAAATTATAATGCTGTGTTTGGGTAACTACCCAAACGAATGCATTAGGCAAAAAAATTCGGATTGATTTAAGCCATGTTTTGCCTTAGCGGCCCATGTACACTCAATCCCAGGGAAATCCCAGGAGGACGTCCTTTTGTCCCAAGGGGCTCCACAATTTGACAGACTGGTCGTCACCTGCGAAGAGCCCAGGGTGGAGCCTGGGGCCAACCAGTTTGTACCCTTCAGGGGAAGGTGGAGGTGGATCGCAAGGCCACTTGCCGTTCTCTTCACACAGTCGCAGTCCCTGGCTTTGTGTAGTGTCCCACTCTCTTCCTCCAATATCCTCCCTTTTGGAGTGTGAAGCACAGGTTTGTAGACTACTTGTAGCTGGCACCAGATGCAGGAGGAGAAGTGGAGAGCATTCAGCTCCCTCACCTCCCCCCCAGCACACACATTAAGAGTTTTTAAAATAACAGAGAAAACTAGTGGCTGTGATACTGCTTTTTGCTGAGGTTATTTATATTTTGAGTCTGGTATGCTGTGAAAAATCTCATAATGGATGAATACCACATTGACACAGAGCTAAAGGAAGAACATTACAGTAGAAATTGTCCATTGACTCTGTGACTGCAAGTGTGGAAAATCAGAAAGAATTAGATAGCATTAATTCAAGATACACATTAAAGCCAAGGCACAGGATTGGTGTATAAACAGCTTTAACTGTATATATTCATTTCAGTGGCTCAGAAAACAAATGGGAGATTACTGGGATAAGATTAACTGCAACAAACGTAGGGAAATGTACGAAGCAGTTGGAAAAGCTTTTCATAGTAGAGCTGTTAAATCTAGTTAATTGTGTTTGATTTTTGTTTCCATAATTACTTGCATTGTTCCAATGAACTCCTGCTGAATGTCCAACATAGTTGAACAGTCCTGTCATAATTAAAAAAAAAAAATAGAAACTGAATGCCATTGTGATTAGTGTGATGTTACATGCTTTAATGTATGTTATGCTCATACTGGCGCTGAGCTGCCTCCTACTTAGCCGAGGAGATGATCCTTGATTTAAAACAAGCAACCGCTCTGACAAGGTAGTTGATGGAAGTCTTTATTCCTATGCTAAGGTAACCAATCACTCTGTTCATTGTCCCTATGTAGTAAAAAAGTTCATAGATAAGCCTTTGTAATGAGAAATGCAATTTATTTTGATTCCCACCATGACTTGTCAGACAGGTGTTGTCCAAGCTAGTAGACTGTTACAGCATCGTGACCAGTAAGAAGGGGTGAGTTCTGAGGTTGCTGGTGTCTGTTGACCACTGTACCCATGCGGTAGGTTTTAGATCTCCTCCTGAACTGGCTATATTGCACAAGTGCAGAGCAACTACATGACATACATAGCTACCTTTGTCAATATTACTTAGTTTGTTAGATTTCTAAAATACATTTAGTGCTCTTAGAGCTCTTTCAATTTGATACATTGAAAATTATAAAGTAAAATGCATACATCTTTTGCTGAATTCTGAGATTGTGGCATGGATAGAAAATGTGGTTGTGCCTGGAAGAGTGAAGAAAAGACCATGTTTTAAAATGCAACTCTCTTACCAGAAGCTCTTTCAACTGATTGCTTTCATTTAGGATAATTCTGATCTTCCTGAACCACTGAAACTAGTGAGGTTGCAGATATTCCACTGGGGAACAGATTAAGAGGAGTCACTGGCTGTTTTTTGACCCATCAGTTTCCTCTAGCTCCTGCACTTAGATTGCTAGGTTACTTCTGTATCCTTGTTTTTTTTCTTTTTTTTTTTTTTTCCAACACATTTCATGTTTATTTCTGAGTACATGTGTTCAGTTAGCACAGTTAGTTAGGACTTAGAAAACTATCTCAGGAGGGACACCACTTGGATTTTTTTTAAGTGAACTAAACTGTCTTTAGGTATTTTTGATCACTGAAAAGATGGATTTTGTTGGCAATGTCACATCTTCAATAGCTTCATTTTTAGCTTGTACTATGAAGCTGCTTTCAAAGACCTTTTAGGCAGGTGACAGTCTGATTCAGCAGGACCACGGCCTGGGGAGCCGCAGATGCTGTAGGAGAGGTCTGAAATGTAACAGCAAGCTCATTTCTGTGCTCAACCCAGTGTTACCAATCACTTTCTTTCCATAAAAAATATCAAGCTGACACCAGTGGAATTGAAAATAAAACCTAACCAGAGAATTGCATTATTTTCATTGAATTGATTTGGAGATGGCACATTAGGTAAAAATCTTTATAAAAAAATGGCCATAACAAATGATTGAGTCCGAGGCTTTTCCTCTAAGCTAAGCATCTTCATTATCATTAATAGACCTTTTATAGAATTGCGTATGTAGGTTCTGTCTAGTTTAGGAAAAAATATATTCAAGAGATTGGGTGGTTTTATTCTCTGAAAAATAATATTTTAGACTCAAGGCAAGCTATTCACCGCTTTTGGCGGGTAGGGGAAAACAGCAGACACTTATTTCAAAAAGATTATGGCTTTTTTTTTTTCTGTTTTAAAACACCAGTAAATAAAATATATTAACATTTCCTAGAGTAATCCATCACAAGCTTACTTGTCTATCTAGGATTTTCCTCAATGTCTTCTTAGTTAGATGTGCATGAATATATAGAATTATTTGGTTATTTTCTCTGAAGGATGACAATTCATAGAAAGCTGAATGGGCCATATTCCTAGCTATACATTGCAGCTGAATGGGGAGGTCAGTGTTTGTCCTGATATTTTCTTAATTTGTTAGGCTATCATTCTCTTGAAAAATTTTATCGGTGTACTTGTAATAGCATCATTTCATAACTGTATTGTGTTGAGTCTTAGTTCCCTTCCTGGAGTTTTTACGGGTCTCATTAGTAGGAGCAGTATGAGACCAATGCTGGTTATGTTACAAAATTTAACTGCTGGAGAGTGACCCAGCTTTGTCAGGTCAACTTTTCAAAGTTTTATTTTTACATGCACAGACTGATGTCAGTGGTGCATGCTCCCTGTTGTTACAGAAAAAAAAAATCATCTATTTGAAGTAAGTGATTTTGTGCCCTTCGTAATATATACACATACAGTGAGTTTGGAACACAAAAGCCAGAGAAATTATCTATGTTTTTCAAGTAGGCATGTAAAGGGCTCTCTTCAGAGTAGTTGTATTAGTTATGTGATGTAAGGCAAAGCAACAAAATGTAATCACTATCCCAAAACAGCGAATAAAGATAAGAGTTCTCCACAATTTATCTACCAAATGTGTGTGTCTGTCTAATACAGTGACTTTAATGCCACAGTTGTTAAATATTAAGTCTGTCCACATATTTTCTGCAAAATCTCTGTGGTGAGGCATTCATTGAGTTGAAAACCTGACACAATGTAATGCTTTTTGTGCTGGCTCTGGACAAATTATATTCCATTTTATCAGTTCCAAGGTCAAGAGTACTATTGTGGCTCATAAACCATAGTGTAGTAAAGTGGACTCTACTGAAGATTTGAGGAACAGCTGTAAGTTCTCCTGATTGCTGCAGCCAGGTATCTCCATCAGTAAAGTTCTTTTTCTGAGCCCATTTCTCTTGTTTAAAACTATTTTTTTGCTGCAATTTGATTTCAGAATTGACTTTCACCCCAGTATAGATGGTATTTACAGCTCAAACATGTTTTCAGTGTATACAGTGGTCATTTTTAGTATGCTTGTATAGAAATGTTTTAAATGGTGTTTTCAGTTTCAGTGCTGGTCTAAGCATAAGCCAAAGGATACTGTTATTAAACATCTTGTACTGCCTCAGTTTGTATGTCTTTGCATATCATGCTGCTACATGGATTTTTTTTAAATCTGAAATCATAAGGTCTTTCACACAAAACTTGAACTAGTTTTGCATGGATTCAATATCTCCTTTTCCTTGTTTAACACCTCTAGTTTAATAGCAGCTTGTCAATATTTTCCTCACTTCATAAAAGAAAGCAAAACATAAGAAATCTTGTCTTTATTTCCTGCATGGGTATGGGAATATTACTTTTTTATAAATAAAAATCCTCAAATAATTTTGTCTTTCCTATGTCTGTGAAATGCAAAACAACTATTTTAAACAGGTTAAGATTCTACTGGCTTTGTCTGTTTTTACTTATAAAAACAATGATACTCTCCAGAATCTGCTTTTCCTTGGATATTTTACTTTTTTCTTTTTTCCCCCTTAATACAGCAAACGAGAATGGCAAAATGAGTTATTTTAACAACATGCCCTCCCACTCCCAATCTTTACCCCCCTTTTTGATTCTCTGTTTTGAGTTCTTCATTGCCTACAGCCAGCTCATTGATTCACTCATGTGACTCCTGCTCTTTGGGAGCAGACTGAGAAATACAGGTGGCTTTCTCTTATCTGCCCAGGGCCACCACCACACATAGGCATCAAAGAATCCAGAGTCTCTTTAGTGTGAAAGGGCAGCAAAAAAATAAGTAAAGGTAATGTCTCTCTATATGATTGGCTTAGTGTGAGTTTAGGTGATAAGATACATTTTATTGACTTACTCTGTCTTATGGAACTTCTGAAACTTAATTTATTATATAATGTTATGCATAAAGTTCAAATGGGAACTGCTCTCCTCATACAATAACTCTGTTTTTAGCAAAGGCTACCCTTTCTATAGAGAAATAAGCTGGTAATACCTTTTTCCTTTCCTTTTCAGGGATTAATATGTGGGAGGCTGTGGACTATTTGCTCCCAACTTAGGAACAGCACTGGGTTGGCAATCTCCACTCCTGAGAGAATGCTGGGAATCTGCAGAGGGCGACGGAAATTCCTGGCTGCCTCTCTGACTGTCCTTTTTGTTCCAGCCATTACCTGGATTTATCTGTTTGCTGGGAATTTCGAAGGTAAGAGGGAAGCAAAGGCTGGGGGAGGCGCTGAACCATTTGTATATGGGCAGACAAGCACAAATCAGTCATCCCTGGTTTTATGTGTACCAAGCTGATTTTACTTGCATAGGAAATGGCTCCCAAAGAGCAGATTTCAACAAAGGGCCTTTCTTACCATGTTCTCACTGCGGAGGAGGAGGTAATTGCTGCAGCAGTAGTTTAATTTTCTTCTTCTTTTTGAAAAATTTTGAGAAGTGCAATAACAACAACGAAGATTTCCCCTTAATCATTGTTTCCCTGTGTTTTTTTGATGTTTAAATGTTGCTCACACTGGTTGTGTGCACAAAAGTCTGAGCATTTCATCTCAACTATACAATGATTAATCTTCAGAGTAAGTGCCAATTACATCCGAAAAGTCCGGGCCTAAGCCTGTTTTTAGTACAAAACGGCACAGTGTGTGCTGCTGGACTAAGAATTAAGCTAGTCCCAAATCAGAAGCTCTCAGGAGAGTGAGTGTGAGAGATTAAGTTTAACATAAATTCAATTTTCTTCACCGGGAGTCTGAATGTGTTAATAAGGATGGGCAGGATACAATCATGTCCATCTGTGGATATCCCAAATTTGGCTTTTGTAAGCACTGCATTAACATGTAAAGGCTGAACCAGATTGTACTGAGCAGCCAGTAAAATGCAAAGAGCAGCTCAGAGTAGGACTTACTGTGCCACATAAACCTATTCTCAAGCTTTGCCCTCACCTTACAATAAAGCCTAGTCACTAATGAACAAGCTTGAGATCAGATGATCTGGTTTCAGTTGTAATGTTCTTCTACTAGAGAAGACAGGAAGACAGTATTTCTTCTAATTCTTCTTCCTCAGGAACTACAGCCAAGTGGTGGCATCCGCCTGCTTATTTTTAGCTATCTGTAGCAAGGTGTTATGTCTTGCTTTAAAAGTTGTTTCTGTGAACTGCTTAAGACCCTCCTGATTAGTTTTGTGACTGTCTCCATTCCCCGAACCTGTGAGAACATGAGGCTCTTTTATTACTTTTGTTCTGTTTGTACCAAGACTATTGGTTCCGGCTACTGGCTCTGTGCCTGTTGTGCCAGGAGGCTGAATGCAAAACATCAGTTAATAGCTAAAGCATCTCTATACATAAAATCAGTTTGAGTCCAGACCCCTTGGCGTGCCACTTGGTTAGCAGCTATAGTTGGAATATCGTTCTGTTCTTTCTTCAAGTAGATATCCTCAAGTTTGTGTATACCTTGACTTGTGGTTGTGTAACTAACACTTTTTATAACCAGATTTAGAGTAACCAGTATATTGCCTTTTAAAATTCTCTGACATTGCCTTTTAAATTTTCTGCAAAGTTTTTTTTTTTTTTTTCTGGATTTAAAAAAGCTGAGCAATGATATTTCAGTTAGGCTAGAAAGTGATGGATTTCAACCTTATATTTTTGCTGCTTCGTAGCTTTTCGTAAAAAAAATACGGAATATTTTGTGTTTGGCAATAGGTTCGGCAATATTGTTTTAGCATGCTGAAAAACATTTGGCTTTTGTAGTTACCTTAGCAAGAGGAAAGATGTTTCAGCCTTTTGAAAATTGTTCAAACATTGGTTTACAGTCGGATAATTTTTAAAAGGCATTGTTTTAAATGTCAAGCTTCTTCTATGTTTCTTTGTTTGAGTAAATTATATTCCAAATTAAATTAAAAATGAGAACATCTGAAGATTTTTCAGTGTACAGTACATAACTTTCTAAATTACTTGCATGTCAGGTACAAATATTTGCTTATGCAAATATATGTAATTCCTAAAAAGTTTGCCTTAATGGGCAGTAACTCTTTTTCTAGATTGAAGATTTACATTAAATTGGGGTAATATAAGGGGTGCTGTCTGTATCTTGGAAAGCTAATGAGTCGGCAGAACAGTGCTGATTTTGATAAACTTTTAAAAGCTGAGCAAATGCAGGCCTCACCTTTTTGCTTTTATGAATATTATGGCGCCATGCTATAATGATTATGTTGTGTCCACTGTTGATAATAGGATACTACTTTAAATTCCTGTGTGTGTATAGAATCCTTTGTTTTTACAAGGAACTCAAAAGAAATAATGGAATTTGCTGCTAAACAGTATTTTAGCTGGTCTAAACATCTCCGTGTGAATTAATCTTAAATACAGTCTGTGAGCAAAGACCATTGCCTAGTAAGAGGCCCTGCACAGGAAAAGGAATGCAGACAATATTAAGTTTGTAATTGATTCTATTTTTTTTTTCTGATTTTTCCATTTCTTTTCTGGATGGATGGTGATTTTGTCTTAATTTCTAGGGTAAAAGCCAAGGTCAGTTAAAATAGTTATTTAACCAAATAACTCTTTTCCTAAACTCAAAGGCATTATGGTCAGAAAAATAAAACAATTTTGCTGTTATATCTAATTTCTTGATTTGTGTATCATTGTAATTCTCACAATATGCTTATGTTTTAAGCTTCTTATGAATGCTTGAATAAAAGATGTTTCCTATGTTTCTCTCATTGATCACGTATGGTAGTAAAAGTTTTTCTTTTCTGTTCATCTGTCCTCAGATTCCAGTCAGTGTTTTTTGATATGATTTTCCCCACTAAATTAAATAAATTAACAGTACATGGTATTTTCATAGACTGAGTTATTCAGATATGGAATAATGGAAGGGACTTCAGGAGCTGTCTTTCTAATCCAACCTCTTAATCAAAGCAGAATCAACTACTAGATCGGACCGTGTTGCTCAGAGCTTTGGTCTTGAAAACCTTCAAGGATGGAGATTATGAAAACTCTCAGTAATCTGTTTGATTCACTTCAAGATGAAAAAGGTTTTCCTTATATTGAGTCTGAACATCTCTCCTTTCAATTCCTGGCCTTTGTATCTCTTTCCCTGTACTATGCTGAGCTGTGAAGAACCTATCTCCATGTTCTTGACAGCTCGCTCATAGACTGCCATTAGGTCCCCCACAAAGACACTTCTTCTCCAGGCTCTTCTCCTTCAGCTCCTCCTCATAAGGCAAGTGCTCCAGTCTCTGGCCAGTTTGATGGCCCTCCACTGAACATTCTTCAGTTGATCCAGCTCTTTCATATTTTAAGGGACTCAAAACTGGATACTGTATTCTAGATGTGCCTAATAAGTAGCAAGTAAGGGGGAATAGTCACGTCCCTCAATGTACTTCCAGAGGTCTTGTTGATATTGCCCAGGATGCTGTTGTCTTTCATCGCTGTCTGGACACACTGCTGGCTCATGCCTTAACCTCCCGTCCAAATTCTAGACAGTGCATGAACTGTTAACTGCTACCCCTTGAGCCCAACAACCTCATCAGTTTTTACCCATTTAGCAGTCCACCTAGCTAAAATATAAAATCCTAACTTGGACAGAAGGATGTTGTGGAAGACCAAAAGTCTTGCCAAATTAAAGGATGATAATGCCAGCTGATCTTTTCTTATTCACAGTTATAGTCATTTCACCACAACAGGCAGTCCGGTTGTTCAAGCATAATTTACTTTTGGTAAATCCATGCTTATTATCCCCTTGGCAGGGCTTGCCGTTTTTCTCTTTGGAGGTGCTTATGTACGATAGTAAAGTCATCTCAGTTTTTTTTCTGTAAGCTAAAGAGGTTGAGCGGGGTGAGCTGGCAAAGCAAAGAATTTTTGGACTCTTTTGTTTGCATTCTTTCCCTTTCTGTTTGTTTGTTTGCTTGTTTTTTCAGGACACTGGAATCGTGTGTGCCTGTTCCATACTAGTGTTTGCAATGCTGCATGCTGTGATAAAATTGTGTGTTTTCAAAATAATTAAAAATTAAATTACTTCTCCACATATTTATATCCAAGGATTTCACTTGTTCTTCTGCCACAGCATGGCACTGGGACCTCATTGAGAAACCATTTATAATCTCTTTGTTTGTGGACCTGTAATACAAATATGCCCTAATGTGATCAGTTCCCATGTCCTGCTTTTTTAAGTCATTTACAGTTCTATAGGAGAGGAGTTTGCAGTCCTATAGGAGAGAATTTTGTTTCTTTTTTTTCTGTTTTTGTTTGTTTGTTTGTTTGTTTGTTTGTTTGTTTCTCTTGTCAGAAATTGTATTGCAGGCTGCTACATCACAGCTGCCATTCAGGCACTGCTGTGATAAGACCCTCCCTTGGAATATTCGTTGGAGGCGGCATTACCCAAACTGTGGCTGTGACAGCAACAGCTACTAAAAGCCTCATTTATCACATGTAAATGTCTATTAAGGTTATGAACAAGAATATTAAAGAGGGTTTTGAATGTGACATAGCCTTTGAACATACCTGGTTACTGTTGTTGTTTTTAATAATGCACATAAGGGCAGAATAATTTCAGTTATCAGTTACTTTGAATGAAAAAGGTAATTGTTCCAACATTCTTAAATTACATTCAGAAGACAAGGTAATAGAGTGGGAAGGATGGAGTGCATTTAAAACAGGAGAGAGGAAATAATGACATAATACATAATAAATTCCTATTAGAAGAAAATAGCAATTTTACTAACCAACAGCACCTGGAGAAATAGCATAATTTTCCCAGCTATATGCAGCAGTTTCCTATCTCTTTTACCACAGAAGTAAAGGATATGTATATGTGATACATATTTGGGATTGTAGCATGTTCTCTAGACCACAGGTTCCTCAGTATAGTGTCCACTGTGGATTTGTGGACTCACAGCAATCTCTGTTTTGACAGGATGAAAGTTAGGTTGAGTTGTCATGGTCGATCAACCTCAGGTTAAAAGCCTTAAAGTGTTCATATAGGGCTTTTGTATAGACCATGCAAGGCAGAGCCACTAATGTAACTTTTGAATGAAAACTTGGTAAGAGTTTATCTGAGATCATGTAGAGAATCCATGATAGAGTGCAAAGTTAACTTTTTTGTTGTTGTTGTTTTGTTTTTCCTTTTTTAAAATTATTATTAAATGCTAGGCTATTATTTTAATAACAGGGTTTATTAACTCCTTCTTTCTAGGGTTTATTTCTCTAGATTGTTCTGTTTTCACCTCAGTGTTAGGTGACTGTCATTCCCTAACAGAGGGAGATTTTAGTCCAAAAATTCTTTAGGGACATGATTGGAGCCAGATTTGCGTTAACACCTCATAATGTTCAGTAAAATGAAATAAAAGAAGGCTGCAAATACTCATCTTGGTATTTAAATGGACTCACTTTGATGCTGTTCACACTCTTTTCATATATTCTTTCTATAAATATTCTAGTGAATATGTTAATTGGGAAGACTGTCTACAGAAACAATGAATATCCAATTTTACTATTCACAGGAAGTTGATTTAGAAATCATATTTGTGAATGTTTGAATGAGAAAAATGATTCTGGGAGTTAGGTTTCATCCAGTGAAGTGCTAAAAGTTTATCACATGACCCACATGCATGATCAAAACTGCCTGTTTTTTTAGTGCTTGCTTTTTAGTGCTACCAAGCAATGGGTTGCTTGTAGCAAGAAGTAAACAAATGATTAATTGATAAAATGTCCATCATACACTTTGAACTGATGAGATGCATAAGAAAATAATTCCTTCACTGACAGTGCAACCAGAAAGAGGCTAAATCTTGAATTGCCATTTTCATTACAATTTGGCCAGTTTGGCTTTCATTTTGTCTGCTGTGTATTTCAACTGATATAAACAAGATCCTTGGATACTTAACCCAGTATCCATTAAAAAAAGATGTTAAAACCTCTGTATTGATCTGATGTTTTAATAAGGCTCTGAGAAAAGAAGTCCTGAAAAGAAGTCCTGAAGGGCTGCCTCTGCCCGTAATAAGGATAATACTGTGAGTGCCTGAGCAGGAGGTATGTTTTGGTTATGACTGGCATCTAGTAAACCACTTCACATGTGTGGCTTGCTTGCACACTTTTACCCTGGAGCAGAGGATGATTTTACCTCTTTACTTAAGCTACCACTGAGATATTTTAAGTATCTATGTCTTGAGTTTTTGCTCAGAGATCCTTTAAGAGTAAAATTGGTTACACCACCAAGTAAGGACCTCAGGCTGAGCCAAAATACAAAATGGCTGTGCGAAAATTTGGGGAGTCAAACCAAGAAGCATAAAGGTTTTTATTCCCAATAAATCTTTCAATTAGTATTAAATGCCTGCAATGCAATTATATCCTTAATTTTATACATAAGCTCCACTGAGCAGTTCAGGACTGAAATGTTGGTGTGTGCACTGTTTCTTTCTTAGCTTCACAGGAGTTCACACTCTTGAAACAATATATAATTTCCTACCAAATTTGTAGTGGCCATCTTTTTGCCAGCAAGTTTTGTTTATTCTTTCATATAAGTAAAGTAAGGTGTGGACTTCCTTTTTGTCCACACGTTTACTTTCCACAGACATATTGATTGAATGGATTTGTTACCATTGTTTTTAGATACCTTTTTTTTTTTTGGTCTTTACTTTCTTTTTCCAGTCAGCCCTTATTTTCTTATTTCATGAGAATGGAAGGGATTTCTTTGACCAGGAATAAGCTGCTAACTCTTTTGTAAGAATAGCTTGTTTGAAGTAAATCTGTGAGAATTATCCAGAATTTGTTTCATTTCTTTCTTCTGCAATGTTTGAGCAAAGTTGTAGGAAAAAATTCCATGTATAAACTTAGAGCATGTGAAGTTGAGGGAATTCCACCTCAAGGAGAGATACCCAGCTAACAGGTTGTGTCAGGGCTGCATGCAACACTAGCAGCAGGAAAGCTATATCCTGATTTATCTTCCTGTATTTCATACATAGGTTTGAACATAGTTAACTAATTAGCCAAGCAAGAGGAATTTGATAATCTTCTTTAAAACAAACAAACAGAAAGTAGAGCTTGGCTTTTCAAAATAAAATGTGCAGTTTTGTAAGCGCATCGGATATTCTTTGAGTACTGAAACTAATGTAGCCTGACTTGCTGTTATTGATGTCATGGAGCTGATTGATGTTGAAGTTGCTTTTCCCACAATTAGGGCATTTATAAAATCTAGCTCCCATATGGGTTTCTTGGTATCTAAATAAATCTTGAGCTCATGCTGCAGCATATTTCTCAACGGGAAAATATATAGCATCTCTCATCTCTCTGCAGGTTCCTGACAGTTGTAGAAGCCTCATTACCTCTGACTTTTTCCCCTCTACAGAATCATTTGAAATTAGCCACTGAGCTTTGGGTGTGAACAGGAAAGCAGGTCAGCAAGTGTGTACCAAAAAGATGAGAAAAATACCAGAAATATAAATGTTTTAAGAGATAAATTTAAATTTGAATGCTTTGATTCTGCGGAATATATCAGTTAGCTCAGAACATTTGACTTATTTTATTGGATTTCTATTGCATTTTTTTTTTGCAATTTTAAAATCTGTGTTCTTTTTTAGATCCAGGAAAAGGAGAAAATTTGAAGGCAGAATCTTTCTTTTGATTAGCAAATCTGTAGTGTCTTCCAGGAATTTTGAACCTTTTATTTTGACTATTTAAGTATGCATAATGCAAGAAAGAAGGTGAATCAAACTAGATTGGTACTGTATCTCCTTTACATTCTTCTGTAGTTGACTGCTGCTCTTCACCGATGAAGATTAGAAACTAGACTGACTGGGTCTTTTGTGCATTTTTTATGACCATTTTTATATTCTGCAGATAATGTTCCTGCATGATTTAGGGAAAACAACTGAGTATGGATATTCTCATCCTGATATTGGATGGATAGGTTGCTGATATCCTTATCTGAAAGAACACTAGTATTTTCAATACATGTTCAGTCCTTTACCCTTTCAAATGTTTTTCTATCATGACAGACCTTGAGTACTTCAGTTGAGTAGTTTATTTGCCTTCCTTGAAGTTTTATCTTCTGCAATTCTTGGTTTGAGGCTTGACTCTCAGAGTGCTTTTTGTGTGTTTGCTTGCTTTTTAATGTATCCTCTAGAGAATTGAGTGTAATGTGCAGCTAACTGACTTAAAAAATGTGGGCTGACAGCAGTCATCCTGGTCCACTCAACTCTGTAGATAGAGGAGGAAAATTTGATGACCTGAAGAATGATATGTTTTTAGATGGAGATTTATCTTTCAATTTAACAATGATCAAGTCATCTGAGAGATCAGGCGGTAGTTATTTTTTCTAACCTATGACATGACTATCCTTCTGCATAGGTCTGTGAAATATAACTCAAAGTACAGGTGTAACCATCAGGCTTTAAATTTCCTTTATATATATATAATTCTGTCCTGTGTGTTTTTTAATTTCTTTAACACTAGAGCTTGCGGAGATCAGTAAGTGGAGGTGAGAATACTCAAAGTAGCAAGTTCAAATTACAAAAAAGTTACATTTATGCTATCTTACTAAGAACAGTCAGTGACAGAATTTGTTTAGGTAAATTGGTATGGTTGTATTACAGTCACAGCTGCTGTACTCAGTGTAACTGAGCTAGCCCAGGTAGTGTTGGTAGAACAGACTGGCCAGTCTGAGAAGCAAAAAATGCTCACCAGCTTGAACTCTGTGTGAAGCCTGAACCCCACTTCCTGACTAGACTAAAACCAGGATATCTGTGGCTAATTCTGCTACAATAGCATCTTCATTTTGCTCTCTAGGGATATCCTACATGTAGAGGTTGAGGTAGTTATGAGGTAGTTTAATATCAAAAAATGTTATAAAGCATGTAATATATAAGATTATTTCTGGAGCTGAAATAAAGCCGTAGCTAATAAGCTAGTAATATTCTTATATGCTGGAAAGGATCTGGAGAAACTGCAGGAATAAAAACCTGAACGAGCTATGTGTTCCTGATGTGATTAAACAAAACGAAACAAAAACTTCAAAACCTTATTCTTCCACTTTTCCCACCGTTTTCTTCCTCTCTTCCTAGTTTTCTTATTTTATTGTTCATCTTTCCTTCCCTACTTGTCAGTACATCTTTGCTAGAACATTTGTAGGCTTTTGTTTATTTTTTTTCAAAATTGAGTTGGCAGTTGACATATCTGTAGATTTTCCTCCCCAAAATACAGAAAAGTTTCTAACATTTTTTTGGTTTTTGAAGATTTGTAGATTTTTAAGGTCACGGGGACTGTTAACAGTCTCTTACATGTTGCATGATACAGGATGTGAAGTTTATATATAAATTCTGACTAGTCATTCCAGCATCTCACCTGTACCTTTGAGATGAGCCAAAACTTATCCTCTAGCCAAACTTTAACCTTAATTTAAAACTGTTGGAAAATTTTACCACACCTCTGAATAAGTAATTTCAACATGTTTAAAAACTCTGTGCTTTAATCTATGTCCTGATTTGTCTGACTTCGAGGTAGGGTGTTAAAGATAAGAAGTAGGCAAGGAAAACAATTAAAAAAAAATCATTCTGACAGTCTGCATTTCACCTAGAAAAAATGATCATGACTATGGGCTATATTGGAGAACATTAAGTGGAGTGTAATAAATACCACCTTGAGAATTGTAGATGAGTGCTGCAATTACCAAAATGTATAACTATTTCGAAAAATGGATTAATTTATAGGATAATTAGCAATCTTACCATAGCTAATAGAAACTACTTACCAGATGTATGTGAAGCTTGAGTGATTGGTTGCCATCGCAGGCCAGAAAAACTAATTCCCTAAGCAGATTCTTCATTCTGGACTCTACTTTGCCATTTCTTTTTGGTATGAAAAATAACCCTTCAGAAAAGATGAAATCAAACACTGTTTCTCCTGCAAATTAGAATTTTTTTATTAACTATAGGAAATGAGATTTATTTAGTCAGTAATCTGGCAGCTAATTATTCAAGGAATTAAAGATTATAAGCTGATTTTTTTTTTTCTAGCAAGCTGGTAATCTTGGCTCTTCGTGTACAATCAAGATTACTGCCCAGTGTTTACAGGTTACAGGTTTCCAGCATTAAGAAGTAAAAGTTTTTCATTTGTTTTTGTTTTCTGATTTAAAGGATTTGGTATTCTAGAAATATATTTAACTAGTATCACAACTTTATTACTTCACAATCAGGAAATTTCCTGTCTATCATTGGTTTTAACTTGAACTATTCAGACTATTCAGTGATTTTGCTTGTTAACTTCAGCATGAATAATGTTTTCAAATGAATGAGTGATATAAAACTCCACTTTATATTCTTTTAATCTCTACTGATCAAAATATTATATGTGTATCCCAGGTGATCTACACTGACTATAAGAGTGATTTGGTCTGAAATTTAATGCATGTGGAATGTTTTCAGAGAGTATTAAGTATAATGGATTTGGCTATTTCACCTCTTGCTTCAGTGCATTACAAACTCAGGGGTTTAAGGTAAAAATCTTAACAGAGAGGTTACAGTTTGCAGGATACTTTTATAGACCAAACATAAAAATCTGTGGCTACACATAATTACTGGTTTCTAAGGAACTCCAACTAAGTGCTCTTTAAAGCTTTGCCAATACACACAAAGGAAAGTAAATCTGAAAATAACAATTATCTAACGTATTTGTGTTGGTTGAAGGTATTAGATGCTGTTCACGTATGCTTGAATGGAGATGTGATGAATTAAGGTGTCTTCCTGTAGAAGGAAAATGGCTTTAACCAAATGACTGAAATCTACCATTTATCTCTCTTAAATTGTGTGACTTCATTTTGCCTAACAGTGACCTGACTTCTGAGATGTTGATAGTGGCTCTCGGCTATATTCTCAGTTTTCTGCTTTAGCAGGTTTAAGATTTGGGAGCAAAATGCACCTCAGTCATTTTTCTTCATGTTTCTTTCTCCTTTCCTCAGTTTTAAACATTCTCATATGCCTCCCTTCTCTTCAGCTACTGTACTTGCACCTCAGTGGTTTGATATTAATAGCAAAGATTAAGCAGTTTCAGCTCATCAGAGAAGAGATATTAATCATCATCAGGCCCAATGAGAAGTTTAATTTTCCGCTTCTCTTTTTTTCCACTAAGCTCTGGCGGCTGTCACTCGCACCGCTGTCTGCGGGACATTTAATAATCTGCTTCTGCAGATGCATTTCAGCAGTTTCACTCCTTTTATTTCCTCTGTCAATCTTGGTGAGTTTCATCGTTGCAGTCTTTAATTGAAGACCTCTGTCAGGAGATGGAAGGAAGAAAATTCTTTCTTGAACAAAGCTAGTTCAGGAGCTTTGTTTTTTAGTGTATTCAGGAGTCAGATTAATTAAGTTAGGATATTGAAAACTATGGGAAGTGTTGTTTTGGCATATCAGTCACTACCTGTTCCCTTCAAAAATATCATATCCTCCTCAAACTCAGCTCCTGTTTGCAAACACTTATTTATCTGAGTTTCAGAAGTACGGCTAGATTTGTGGTGCAGTAAGGATATGGAGTCCTGGGGTGAAAAGAAAGAAACCATATAGAAAACTCCTAAATTGTATCCGTGCAGTTATACTGGTAGAGAGAATTGCCAGGGGTAGTATTATTGCAGTGTAAAAATGTTTTTACCAGCTCAGTTAAAACATACATACCTGCAAAAGCAGTCATGACGGATATCATGGTGGTTGACATAACGATATCTGTTTTAAAAGACATGTTATCTTAGACTAACATAAGCTTACCTTATAGAGAAACCTTAAAAATTGTTTTCTGGGATGATACTACTACTATCACCTGTCAACCATACCAAAGTCCTCCCTGTATAGGTGCTGATGGGAAATGTGCATATCCTGTCTCTTTACTGAGTTACCATCTTCCAAGCAGTTTTAAAAACAGAAACTCTCCATTAGGAAAAGTGAAGAAGAGATTGTTAAGTTAGAGAAGAACACATCAGATTAAGCGACACTGGGAGCTAAAATGCAACATGGTTAGTTACCTGTATATGTCAGAATAGATCATGCTGATTCAATAGTGTGTTCATTGGTTGGACAGTGGGCTACAGCATATGATGTGAAGGCACTGAAGTAAAATTTTAAGCATCCGGTAATTGCCAGCTTTGGATGAGTGATCTTGAGTTAATATTTCTTCCATTAGAAAGACAAACACCTTTGAATCTGAAGAGATGCAAGTTGTGCACCAAAGAGCTCTTCTACCCAGACTTAGTAGTTATTTTTGAAAATCTCTGCAGAAAGAGAGGGGTGCAGTCTGATACCTGGATATACTGGAGAATTGATTTATTTCTTCTTGCCAGGAAGGCTCCCATATCACTGCAGTTTTTTCATGTCTCCAAAAAGGCCTTTCCACACTCCTCACTTGGGATGAGCCCTGTAACTACAACCGGCCTGTTTTTCATCACAGAACGTTCTCAGTTTTATTAAAAATGGGTTTTCCAAAAGAAGAATTTAGTTGCTATCAATAGCTGCTTTTCCACTTTGGGGAATGGAGGCACAATAGGTCAGTAAATCAGGACAGAATGACTTTAGCTCAGAATAAAATGCTCTTATGCACTGCAGTTGCTGCCTCTAGAGAGGGAAGTGAAACTCTCTTCCCCTCCAACAAATCTAAAACAATTTATACTAGTTTCCTTTTAATTATCATGGTAGTTTATTTTGCAGGATGACTCAAGCAGAGAGTCACAGAATAATATTGTCAACCTAGGGATTGGAGGGGGGAAGTTTTAGAGCATACTGGACTGCAATCTAGCAACATGAAATTGGAAACACAGGAAAATAAAATATGTCTTATCCTTCTCCCCTCCACCCCCTTTAATATCCAGATACTGGTTTTGGAAACAACTTGTTTTGGAAAACATTTGCCTATTTAAACACTGTGGTTTGTTTTTAATTATTTAAAAAATATGTTGCTTTATATGTATATCCATAAATAATAAGGTGAAGATGTATTATCCACATGTTGTGAGAAATACTCCTTTAAGTTCTTGTACTTTTGGTCACAGTGTGGCTGCAGAGAGGTAATGGAAAAATTTCTGAACAGGGTGTGCTTTTGTGCTAATTAGAGTTCGGTGTTTCAAGACCAGTATACTGACCAGTATGTTGTTTCCATGGCCAAGCAGCAGAGGAATGGTGGTGCTGCAGAGGAATAGGGGCTCTGCTCCGTGGCAGGCAGGAAGTGAAAAGCTTCTGCAGTTGGAAAGGTCATCAGTGGTAGGCAGAGGTGGTGTTTGTTGGCAGAACTGAGTTTCGGGTGAGCTCGGGAGAGCAGAAATGTTAAAATGCTGTGGTGGAAAAGGAGAATTTCAGGATTTTTACTGGGCATGGAGGAGCGTTGTACTTAGTTTTAATGGTCACTTGCTATAAACATTTCCTTTATAGGGAGTTGAACAGAATAGCGAGGGATGGCTTTTCTTATAATAAAGCTGGGTGAGAGAGAGAAGACAAAGGAATTGGAGTGCACTCATTGCAGGTAATAGTGGGTTGCACTAAAAAACGGGGTTAAAAAGCAAAATAGAATATTATTTTGGGGTGTCAGGGAGAGACTCAGCTCAAGTATGTGTTCATCATTTTCCATAATACTAAAAGCAGCTCCACTGTATCTTACATGAAGGTAATTGTTGCATCTGAGCATCACATACATTTTTAAGGGTTCAGCACTGTGACCTGAATTCTTTCAGGTTTCAATCTTCTGAAATTGCAAAATTAAAAGAATTAAAATTCTGAATTTTCTGTTGAAATTTACTCCTAAACATGAAAGCTGTCAATCAAACCTGCAAATGGATGATTGATATGTGGTGGTCACCAAGTATTTGTGAATTTAACAGAGTCAACATTCTAAAGTTGAAGGGAATGTTAAGAAACAATGACTGAATTGAGGTATGCAATTTTGATACTTTCTAGTAATTAGCGCTGCTGCTAACACAGCAAGATTATTAAGCAAAGGCAGATTTTGCTATTATGACAAGGAGTACAGAAGAACTGACTATATGGACCTTTCAAGAGCAGATACAATATAGACAGCTGTTTACTGAAAAGAAGTAAGACAGTGATCCTTCAGTTGAAGCACTTTGGTTAAGTCTTTCTAGACATCCCATCGGCTCTTCAGTATCAGCCTAATTCAGGAACAGGGGCTGTAGTTGTCCAGTAAGAGAACTTGTGCTTATGGATTTAATGATAATAATAATAATGATAATGAGAAAAAAATGTGAAAGGCAAAGACTTGAACCTGATAAAGAAGTTGTATTCTTCTTTGATACTCTAATCAGTGGTTCCGGTTTATTACACAATTAGCTGTTTGAACACTTAAATTTTGACTGTCTTTCCTACATACATAAAATATTTTCCAGAGAGGGCAGAGCTATTCAAGTGAATGGATAGGGTGGATACCAAGACAAAAGCGGTTTATGAGATCATCTATACATTTAGGATTGAAATTGGAAGAAAATACATGCTCTTATACCAGTACATTCTGACAGCTTCTCAGTGGCATTAATGAAAGGGAAAATGCTCTCACTAGTTCTAAAGTAAAATGTGTTTAAGAAAGGGCTTATATGATATATCAGCATGGAAAAGCTGGGCCTTAGCTCAATAACTGAAAAGGTCCCCTATAATCCTGTGTGGCATCTTTGCAAATCTATTCCCTTTTTGCTTTATGGATCCCGCTTGGGTTCCGCTGAGCAGGCAATAATCTCCTTTGCTAGAGAAGGTGTATTATTTGGAGCTTATATTTTGGCTTCTTCATGGTTTTAAAACACACCATTTTTGCAGATTAGGCTCACAAAGCTGATTATTTAGTATTATTTAATGTGGATGACAGTTGCCTTTTTTACTAAGTATTTTTTCATCTACTGATGAAAAACTCTGTAATGTTTAGGTAATATTATTGTTATTATAATTGAGTGTTGAAGACTAATTAATCGCACGTACCTCATAAGGCAAAGGAGAAGAACTGATGGAGAAAGAGGAAGGCTGTTAGGCTCTGAGTGTGGTACTTGTAAGTTGTCTTTTGAGTGACAATCTCTCCATGTAACTTGAGCTACTCAAAGCAGTTGTGTGAGAAAGTGGATTTCTTTCAGTGTGGGTGGTTCAGGGAACACATTTTGTAAAGAAATACTCAGGGTGTATTGAAAAAGTTCAGATCCACTTTCTTTTCCTGGAACATTGATTTTTTTCTCCTGCTATACTTCCAGTCCTGGAGGATACAAAGTATTCTGCAAAATACAAAATCGATCCTCAGAGATACAGAGAACTGGTACTTCCCAATGACTTAGATTTTTTTATGGGGAGGTAGTGTCTGTCATTATCAAATTATATATAAAAAAAAAAATCAAAAGTCTTGCACAGGAGATAAGGTTTGGAACTGAAAAGAAATGCCATAGCACATTGACAGGACTATTTAAAAAAAAAAAGAAATATAGTAGTTATATAGAAGTTACATATAAGAAATACAGTAGAAATATACTAGTTATATAGTAGTTAGTTATATATGGTGCATTTGATCAGAATGCAGGAGCAAGCAGCCCCTGTGCTGCAACAAATGCAGTGACATTGTTAATTATAAGTGGCCGTGATCTCTCTTCATGTCATCATTAAACTAGATACGTTCAAGCCCTATTCAGTCTTAGTGACTGAACATACTGTGGCTAACAGGGTCTCTGATGTAGCTCTTTTCTCAGGCGGAATCACAGTAAACGGCCTGCTAATTTAATCACATTAAATGGTAACTTGTGTTTATAAGATGTAGTTAGCCTGAGCACTGCTGTAATTTCTATGTTCTGATGCCTGTGCAAGTCAGATGGCCCAAAAGCCTTGATCCCCTCTTCTTGCATGGTTAGGGGTTTTTTTATCACTCATAGAGCTAAATTTAGAATCTATAGATTTTTAAAAGTAAAATAGTCTCTTCAAAGTATAACTTTATAAAATGTATGAGAGAGATTAGATGAAATCAACTCACTTTCAAAATGATTTCCCGTATGTTGTTTGATCAATGATTTTTTTCTTAGCACTGCAAAGCTATTTAAAGTATAGGAGAATGAGTTAGAATAGGAAACTATGATGAATTTCACATCAACAGTATTTCTAGCAGCATTCCAATGAACAACTCTAATATTCCTAAGAAAAAAAAAGTTTTAGTTTTGTAGTGCATGTTGATGTTTGAGGTATTCCAGTTGTTGAAGGTGTAGTTTGATTTTAAACCAAATTTTTGAAAAAAAAATACAGAATTTATAAAACTGTGTGTGTGTTTTTATGCGTAAAAATATGAAGCCTTTTTTTTTTAAATAAAAATTACTGCAAATTAAAGCTGAGAAGATTATTTTGGTCTGTTTCATTATTCCTTCTAAGACATTCTCTGTGTGATTGATTAGAGAGCTGTTAGTGAAGTCCAACCCATGACTTTCAAATTTTAGCCTGGATAAATACCCATAAGTTATTTATTGACTAAGTTGTTTTTTAGTGACCTTTAACATATGACTTAATCTACAGGAATCTTGTTTTATGATTCTTCAAGAATACCACATGAATACCATTAATGTTCTTTTGTAAAATGACCACAGAAAAGTTCAAATAAAATCATTATTTTTGAGAATTTCAATTTTCCTCTTAGTACTGTTATACTCTAAAAAACTTGAGACAGTCACCAAAAAGAAGAGGAAGCAATTCCTCTATCATAAATGACATGAAATAAATAGCTCATTCTTTCTTCTGCAGATTAAATGCCATTTTACATTGTCTAGGATTGTCTTAAAAATCTTGCAAAAAATACTGGATTTAAAAAATGCACTTTGTAGTTTAGATATGAAAGAAATACGGGAGCGGATCTGTTAAGGTCATTACTAGAATGGGTGGTGTAATTTAGACCCCCTAACTGTTATTATGCAGATCTTCAAATAATTGTATTTCTTTTAAGTTTATTTTAATTGAATTCTGTATTATTACCTGTTTTCATAATGAAGATTTTAGTGCACCTACAACCAAGTAGACATCTGTAACAGACATTTGTTCCTAGCTTGGCACACTGGAGGTTATTTTTTGGGGATACCACAAGTATGCTTGACTTCGCAGAAGAATATGTATGACATAGTAACAGTTCACCATGTAACAGTAAGGAAGAAAGTGCTTAAATGCAGAGTCACACTTTAAAAATAATTAGTTTCCCTGTCTTGTAGCTTGCTGCTTTCCAAAGGACAGGTTGTATGGTCATTCTTATCACCTCAGATTGATGGACAAAATTTAAAGGAAATGCACAAATTATTTTTATTGTGAATTCTTAGCAGTCAGTGTGGCTCTTTTTGTCCTACACTGCTTCTGCCTAGCCTGGTGGTATGTTTTCACTTAATAGTCTCTATTTTGATAAATGATGAAGTTAAAGAAAAAGAAATCACTAAAACTCTTTTCTGTTTGGTTTTCCATCTCTTACAGCCTGTCACTCTGCCATGTTCTATTGCTCAATCGTACATTCATTCATACTCCTGGTTTTCCTTTCATGCTTATGCTTAGTTACCCTCTCACTTTCAGCCTCACTCACTCAAAATCCTGTTCCTGTTTTTCTCTTGCGATTGCAGTGGTTCACACATCTAGCACTCTTACTCTTTCCTCAGTCTTTTCACACCCTGCATCCATTTAAGCTTTTTATGTTGCACTTTCTTTTGTGCTTGATTTCACTCTGCCTTTCTGTCACACATGTTTAATTTTCTCTGTTTTATCACTGAATTCCTGGGGATAGATTTGCAGTGCTGCCTTGCGGGAATAAGGGCTGCTATTTTAGTGTTTCTTTTAATAGTCTTTATGTTCCTTGTTCAGCACCAATGATGATGTGATCAGAAATCCTTAACCATTGCCAATTTCCTTTCCCATGAACATTATTGATTTTCTTTCTCTTTTTAAAAAATGTACAATATATGTATATAATTTTTTCTTTGTTCTTTTAAAAATTGATTTACACTAGCAAAACAATCTTATTTATTTATTTATGCACTGTGGTACAGCAAAGTAACAATATGTTCTGTTCTGTGCAAAAGTGCCAAGAAACCCAGAAATGTAGTTAAAAAGAGATCGGTGTTACTCACATCCTTGCAGTTATAACAGACAAGACCCAATATGGCTCAGACATCCATTTCTGTAAAAGGGAAATATTTTCAGAATGGAAAAGTCTTGCAGATCAGTTGTGCAAACTTCACCGGCCTGTTGTTTCCCTATGCTGAATATATTCCACTGTCTAAATGTCTGCTTAGCTATTCTTAACATAAAGAAAGTCCATGGAATTTCTGCAGTTTCTGTTCAAGTGTTGTGATGCCTTCCTATATGATAATTAATTATTCTTTTTATGAATAGATTTGTCCTAAATAACTCTGTCTTTTAAACAGAAATGCATTTTTACTTATTTTAGCGCACTATTCATCTGCACAAAGCCTATAGTCTTGTTGCATCCATTTTCTTTGGTTTACAAGCACAGACTTAAATGTTGGTTAACAGCTTTTACGTTTGGGGGCTCCACTGAAGAAAGCGCACGTATGTCGTTGCGGCATATAAAAGGTCACTTGCACCACTGCAGACACGTATCCTACAGCTTCACTGCTGTTGGTGCTGTAGCAGTGGGGACTTCAGATATCAGGATATGTGGGACTCATTGTGCAGCTCAGGCCGATTCAATCTCACTGTGGTAAGTCTCTGTGCTAGTTAATGAAAATGTGTAGGTTTGTCTGTACTTTGCAACTGCTATCACTAAAGTTATAGATACAGTTATATAACGGTTAGAGAAATTGGAGTTAGGTAAAAGAGCAGAGGGAGAAGATACGCTATCCAAGTGATTCAAGCCACCGATCCATCCCGTTATGTCACATCTTAGCCAAAACCAGCCTCCTTCCAAGAAAGTTATGATTTTGCTTCTGGTAAGCGAAGAGAGGGCAACTTACCTCTGATATTCCTGCTATTCCTCCTATATATCTGCCTCATTCCTGCTGTCAGAAATTTGCAAAGCCTTGAGGCAAAAGAGGTAGCAAAACTTTCAAATTATTTATTAGTTATTATGACTGGGCAGTTTTTTCATATCTGTTTGAGGGCAGAGCAGAACTTTGAAAACGTGAACAGCAATTTGGTTTAGAAAATACTTAAAGAGATGAGATAATGGACAAACTACAGATATGTCCTTTATTTTTTTTTCTAAGTGATGAAAATAAAATCTACTCTGTAAGTGACAGAGGTTTAAATAGATCCTTTTTTAGTTTTGGAGAAGAATGTTTGGAGGGGGGGAAAAAAAAGTTATTCCCTGTCTGTAAGGCTTTTCTTTGCGTTCTGAGGTCTTTGAATTGTAGTATCTACAATTCATGTCCAGGCCCATTTCAATTCAGGCCCATGTGGCAAATGTCTATGCAGAGCAGAAATGCTTGTTACCTGCAGAGTAATGGAAAATGCGAACTTGATGTATGGTAAGTAAAATCATGTGCATGTTACTGTACATTCAAACAAGGAGACGCTCCATGCAACTAGGCGGCAGTCATAAATGCTCTAAAGATGGAATGGCATAAAGAAGTAAATCTGTTCCTCGCTTGATACTTGATTTGCTTAGAGTGCTCCTTGCCAACTGAACAGAGAGGAATTGCAGCTAATTTACTACCGAGTCTGGTGTAGGATCGCTAACCTTCCTAGAAGTCTCCTAGCTTTCTTCTAGGTCTCTTTCCATGACTTTGAAGCCAGAAAGAGCCGTACACAGAGACACCACGTTGCAGATTGAGATGAATGACTTCAGGGTATTTGCAACTGTGGTTTGCATAGTAGATATATGAGGAAAATTAACTGCTCTTTTCCTGTATATTTCCCAGTCTGCTGCATCAAAAAGTGTAGAGCTGTTGGAGAAAGGAATTAGTTATCAGTTCACTGGAGGCGATGAAGGGAGGACACTGAGATATATTTTTACCACATAAATCAAAATGGACCTCTCAATTTTCTTGAAATTATCAAGAAAAAAAGACAGTATTTTATTTTTTTAAGTAGTTCCATTCATTTCTTTAATGAGTGTTTGAAAATCTTTAACCTTCAAGGGCAATTATTCCCTGAGTCTTACCCATACTTTCCATTTTGAACATATTTTTCTTCATTTTAAAAAAGGGAAAAAAAAAAGGAAACTGTTTAATTATAAGAAGATGACTTAATCTTCTATCAGACTTAACTGAGCTTAACACACTTCGTGAATTCCAGCCTGAAACTGATAAATGTTATCTCCAGCAATTTAAAAGATTTTTTTTCTTTAATCTGAGTTTTTCAAAAATGGGGATACATTAAAATTTACCTATCTAGACAGCATTCAAGACAGGGTGATACATAATTGTGAGGACTGAATTAAATCAGTCCAACCCATAGGAAAACTTCCTTACGTACCCATTTTCAAAATAGGCAATTAAAAATATAAAGACTACCTCTGTATATCTTTGTATGAACTGAAAAACCCTGTTTTCATAGTTTGCAAAATAAAAATATATAAAAATAAAAACGGAAGAAAAAAGAAATGCATGTAGTACCCTAGACTTTTAAAACATTCTAAAGACTTCCAAAGTTTTTAAAGGCTAAGAAGAATTTAATTTGACTGATAGTGTCTCTTGGGCTCAAAAAAGTACCATTTACAGAATTACCCATCCCAAATGGCCTAATATCATGAGTTCTGGATCATAAAAATCATGACACTGAATTTTTATTTTTGTTTCTAAAGCAGCTCTACATCTCTACTGCCAAAAGTAAAAGTTCTCATTAGTTGTCATTTGGGTTATGAATTATTAGATTAGAATTTATAAGTAGATTACATTTTCAAGCTTTGCTCTGGCATTGTATGGACCAAAAATGCACTTTTTTTAAAAAAAAGGAAAACCAAAACTCCCTTATAAGTGACGGTTCATACATTCATTCTATATATTCTAAGCAGTACCCATCAAACAGGTACACAGGCTTGTCATTTAAATGGCTGGTGGATATTCTTATTTAATCTGTCATATAGTCCTAAAGAGGATGAGATTTGTTCCGGAATTGTAACATTTAAAGTAGTACTTGAGATGCGCACCTTTTCTCTTATTCACTTCCCTTATTGCCTGCCTACAGCATGAGAATGCTGACTGTTGCATCTCCCTACCTAACTCCAAAATAGGTTTGGGAACCATTAGATTTCAAATCTAATCTAAAGATGCAGGGAATGGTAGCGCTTGGGAGCAGTCTTGCTACCACTTCTAATCACTGTTTCTTGCTATGACATTCTTGGCCAGATTAAAGAAGAACTTGTTAGTACCTGGTATTTTCTCACCATTTCGAAAGAGCCTATACACCTGAATCACCTTTCAATCTTCATTTCATAAACAAAACAGATCTATTTCAATTGTGAGGCATTATCTCTAGTCCTTAATTCATTTTCTTTTATCTCCTCTGAATATTCTCCAAATTTTCAACCGGCTTTTGAAAATGTATATGCTAGAAATCTTCCTGATATGAAGTATCAGTCCTGTCAGTACTTCTTTAAGTCCTTTTTAGGATCCATATGTTCCAAAATACACTACTCATCTTTATAGAATGGTGCACATTGTTTTTTTCCCAAAAGGGTAGCTTTGCAATTGTTTGTCCTGACCTGATTTTTGTTTGAGTGGGAGCAGTGTGCCATGGAGTTGCTCAGTCTTTAGCATTACTTTACTTACATTCTGAACTGCCTCACATGCAAATCTCCTATGCATTTCCAAAGTGACAATGAAATGTGGAGTAGGAACAAGAAGAGTATGATTCCTTTGAGATCCCACTGGATATTTCTGATTCAGTAATTGACAGCTACTTCTTCAAATCTGCCAGCTAGCCAGCACTCATTTCATAAAATAGGATGTCTTGGTATTATATCTTTTCACAACAAAAATTGTGACACCTTGTAGATACCTGAATGTACTGCATCTGTGCAGTTATCTTAATTTGCCAACTTGAAATCTGATCAAAAAGCTGAGTATCTTTAATTATATTCTTATCAATTAATTTTCTAACGATTTCTGGATTAACTTTTTCATTATCTAAGTGCACTTAGTGCATTTGGCATCAATATGGCAGACCTGAAGTTGTCATGATCATTCTGTTTCCCCTTTTTAAGTACTGGCACAAAAAAAATGCTTAAGTCAGTAAAAAAAGCAATCTAGTAGGTGTCATATAGATTTCTTGGCAGTTCAGTGGACAAAACTCCTTCTATATTCTTGAGCACCGTTTTCCTCTGAATATTTATATACACTAAGGGATAGAAGATACCTGATTCCTATTACAAAAAGTCAAATTTTGAAATTTGTTTGCAGTTAACAACTCTTCTTTGTTTAATGTAAAATCAGAGGTCTTCCTGTGTACAGAAGGCAGATTTTGGCTCTTAATGAAAACACTCACATTCAGTTAGACTTCAGCTGCATATAATTTTCCAAGCATGCAACACTTTCCATAGGATGAAGAGACATGTTTTCACTGCTCTGGCCTCCATCAGCACATTTGCTTTCTTCATTTATTTAGTTGCATTTTAGAAGCGTTGCTTGATGGTATATCCCTCTAGGTTGAAGACCCCTTTAATTTTTTTCAGAAGTCCCATTCTAAGCCTGCATTGGAACATCATGAGATGAATTTACACTAAGGGATATTACATTGCAAAGAACTGAATGGGTATATCTTTGTGCAGTAGTTCTACTAACATGGCTAAAATGACACTTCCAACTTCTCACCACAATATGGCTTCATGAGAGAAAAGTTATGAACTCTTTCTAATCTTTTTCTTTTGTTTAATTCTTTACAAGTCTATTCTTAAAGCTCTGCATGAAGAAAATAGTCAAAAGAGCAGCTATCATTGGAGGCCCTATGGCTAATTTGTAACTTTTATTGATCTTAAATAAACTATACAGTTTTAAAAAGCAAGCAATATGTGAAAAACTTTCAAGCTATGTTACACAAACTCTGTTTTCTTCTAATATGTGACAGTATGTACTTCTCACTCCTCTGTCCACTGCAGTATTAAAATTCTTCTTCAAAAATGAAGTGGAATAAATTTAAAGCAATACATGCAATCTGTCCTCAAGTTGTTCTTTCAACATCTCCACTAGTAAGTTTGTCTTAACCTTGTTTTCCTTGAACTCAGACTTTTTTCACGGGATTTTAGCCTGTAAAACCCCATGTTCATCTTGTTCCCCATAGTCAGACACCATCTGGACATCATTACATTGTAATTGTGGATAGCCTAATATTTTTATTTGTTAGGATTAGGGGATTAGTCTGACTTTTAAATAAAGTGAAACAGACATCTTCTCATTAACATTTATATTGCTTCTGCCTTTGTCTTGCTCCAGCCAATAAAATTAAAGCACAAGGTTTGTTTGCTCTAGTAGCTTTGCAAAACAGGACCTGGCCATTCTTGTGGTGTGCGGTAGGGCAGCAGATTAAAGCACAGATCACCTTTGGCTTGCTTCAACAAGGAAGCACAATAGCACTGCATTAGTTTACACGTCCTAAACCTTTGAGTACATTCTCACACTCTCACATTCCTCTTTTGAACTTCAAAAATATGGTCCCCTGGGCTGAGGTGGTTTGGAGATGGCTGACCTCTTTCATGCACGTTCTGCAGCTCCTGGTAGTGCTCGCAGCCTCTCACCCAGCCCCCCTGAGGGGGAATTTCTAGACTCCCAATCCAAAGACACAGTCGTGACTCTCTTTTTATTGTGTTTTACAAAAACTTGCTCTTGATTTTAAAATTCGTAGAGCTATTTATATTTTCAAATTGGTAGTGATCCTTGTTAGCTCTTTCAACAATCAGTTACTCTTCTGTACTCAAATTTTGTATCTTATTCTCTGCATTTCTGAAACCTCAGTTTTCAGCTAGAATTGGAATAGTCTTTTTGGAACTAATTTCATTTTTTTTCTAATAGATACTTTCAACATACCTAAAAGGTACTTAATATGGCCTATTTGTCTATTATCTGTACCTTTCTTTGTCTGAAAAGATTTTTGTCATTTGACACTTCCTTCTCAAATGTTTTTGAGGCCTCGGGTCAATCCTTGCAGCTATTCTCATAATCCTCTTTTTCAAGTTTCTAGTTTAATTAGGATCACCAGAACAGAACAGTGTTCCATATTCCTTGTATATTTATATTGTGTAAATACGCATAGAGGAAAGCACTGAAGTGTCAAAATTTAGGATTGCCAAAACATTTCTATTTTGAATATCCTTTTTTAGAGGATTACATTTTTCAAGAGACTGTGATTGTTCAGGCTAAAATTTTTCATGTTTTTGTGTAAACCCTGCACAAGAATCCATTTTTAATTGTTTGAGCAAAATAGCTTAAAAAAAAATTATCTTGCAAATACTATGCACAGTTTTATCATGGTAAAAGGAAGATTTTTCATTCTTTTTCCTTATTCTTGTCTGTTCTGACTTTTCTAAACAAGTCACCCATTGAGCTGAAGTTTCTAGTTCTAGTTCCTTACTGAGAAGTGTGTTTCTTTCATGGCAAGGGTGGGGACAGGTACAAAGGAGCTGAATAAAATGCTAGTCAGCCCGTAACAGGGTGGGTGGTAAAACAGTATGTTTCACACATTAACTGTCTCGTTTGGATGGTATTTTTTATGAGTGGATAATTTCGGAATGGCTTATTATTTCAAAAACTTTACACCTGCTATGAATAAGAGTCTTTACAAGGGCAAATGACCTTGACATGTTGGAGAAAAAAAGACACACATTTGAAAAAATGTAACATATGAAAATTAGCTGTTGTGCAGAAGCAGCAGTAAATGAGCTACCACTCTTTTTTTTCAGAACATAGAAAGAGGATCTGTTTCAGCAAGAGATTGGTATAAGTGTTTTGTTTATATACCATAAAAAAAAATCTGGAATTGAATTTCAGTACAAGAAAAGACTTTGGTGTATTGTTGTGATTGTTAATTTAAATGCACCAAAGCCAGGAACTTGAGAGTTATAGCAGCTGTGGGAAACATAAGTTGGTAATGTTTTACATACACTTCAGGGCATAAATTTCTTAGCATAAACAGCAATGCAAAACACTACATATGTAGCAGAGGAGAGAGTAATGGATGCTATGGGAACCATGTATGACTTTGAATTTCTGGATTTTAAATTCAGAACCCTAAACCTGCGTTCACTCACAGCTCTTTTCCATTGAATATGTAAGGTATAGAATGAATTACATCCTCTTTAAAAATACAAGGCCCTGACTCTGTAAATACAAGTTCAGGCATCTAAGTAACCACACTGCCTGCTATAACTTCTTTCTCATGCAGTTAATAGGCACATAAGTTTTTCTTCGGCTTAGTTAGCAGATGTCCAGAACTGAAAAAGAGTAGTTTATGCAGTGTGGAAGCCTGTAGGTTTTCAGAATCGGCTAATTTTAAAGCTGGCAATATTTCATTAACACTACGGAGAACAGATTCACCTAATGTGAAGGATCTTGAAGTTCTGGTCTGTGTTTGCCAAAACTGGAGTACTGACTGGTTGGCCAGAACTGGGTGGATGTGTCTTGAGCAGGGTGCCTTCCCTGGGTAACTATCTTTAATAGCTCTGATGGGCACTCTTAGGTGAGAAACTAGTAGGTAGTTGTTGGGGACCTATCTAAGGGACGGAGGCCTTCCCACGGGAAGCGACTACAAAGAGCTGAGCTAAAGAAGATAGTGG
>JAWLRI010001098.1:1089438-1109794 GCA_034781795.1 Crypturellus tataupa
TACACAAGTAAAGCGAATTGAATCTGCTTCACATTGAAGTGTCGTTCATTCCGTCTCGCGGTAGTGGTCCTCGGCAGGTAGTGAGTGGGAGTCATTGATCTGTGACTGATGAAGGAAGGGGCGTTAGACCGTAGTGAGATGGCCATGTAATAGCCTAATGCGTGGGTGGAAGGAGGGAATCTCCTATGGTCTTGCTGGCTATTTCTGTGGTCACTATCAAGCTACATTTATGCTGCAAGGTGCCTACAAATGCACTGCCTTTCATTTGCCTTTGAATGACACTAGCCTATCTTTTCCTCCTTTCCCCACTGCTTCTTTTCAAAGTATGTTTTCTGTCTCAGACACCTAGATTCAGGATTCCTGTTTGTCAGTTTGACTATAGTCTCCTGAACTGCCTATCTAGAGCAGCGGACAGAATACAGGATTCTCCCCAGATGGACATTTCTACTTTCAGCTAATAGTCAATGCTTGCTGAGAATTCTGTTAATCCAGGTAATGCTGACTTTTTATGGACTGTAGATCATCTACTGCTGATGCCCAGACTTTTATACATGCAAGGTGGTTGTTTGCTCTGATACTAGTCATTTTGTTGGAAAAGATGATAGGTTCTGTGGTTTTCACTTACTTCTTAGCTTTCATTTCTTCCTTTGCTGTTCAGAGATGTGCACTGCAAAATAAGTGCCTGTGTTGTTGACTTAATCCCTGTTTGCCAGTTTACACATACGAAAACAATGACTTCCATTTTTTTGCCGATCCATCAAATAAACCTGACCATTAAGAAATTGTTATTCATTTTTTAAACCTGGGTATTGTCTGAAAACAAATTAAGATTTCCTTGTGTCTTTTATGACCTTTCTGCTGGTGCTTTTGTTGTGAAACTTCCAAGAACATGTCAGAGTAGCAATACACCGGCAGCTTAGTCTGACCTATTTGCCTATTTTTAGTCACTTTGGTTATTTAAGAAGCAGCTGTGCCTTTTTTTTTTTTTTTTTTTTTTTTTTTCATATCCTTTTTTGTTATTTAGCCAGAGCAAAAGAAGCAGTATCTCAAAATCGGAAGTTTTACCATTGGCATCAGTAGGCTAAGATTTCTTTCAGAAAATTTTGAAGAATGGTGACAGAGGGTTATTTCATCTTTTATTTTTAAATTTTAGGGATCTAATTTTCAGTTTCTCTCTCCCTGTAGGAGAGATAACTGTGTATTTCAGCCCATTTAGAAGTTGAAATCCTTTGTAAGTCCATTTTGGCAGTTGTAAGAGACTGGAGATTGTCAGCAAGTATTTTGAAACTCATGAGAGTTTCGTGTCAGTGATCAGAATGTCTAGATGCTTTACCATCAATTCCTATTATGACCGTTCATTGTCATCTAGTCGTTTTGAGTGATTGACAGTGGTTAACACTGCCTGGATAGCCACCAGAAAGGGGCACAGGCAGTGTCTAAATTAGGCAGTCCAGAATTGCCTGTGACTGTCTCGTCATCACCCGTAAGTATCAGAAGGGAAGATTTGCCTAATGGGGGTCCAAGCATGGTCTTATTCCTCCTTCACAAGAGCCAAGAGGGAGGGAAAACTGGGAGAAAGACTCTGTGTGCTACTCAGTATAGCCAGAAATCTTTACGAGATCTCCAGCTACTCTTCCCTCCTCCTCTGCTATGTCTGGGGATACTTAGACCGTAATACAGCTGTGGGTGATACGGGAGGAAGAAGAGATGGAGAGGAGCTGTGAAGCGAGCTAGATGTCCGTGCTGTAGCAGCTCTAACAGCTGTATGGCAATGTGTGCTCTTTGGCAGCTGCCAGCAGCAACGCTATTAGTCGCCAAGACAATTGGCAGCAGATGGCTGTGTCCAATTGTGCCATGAAATTCCTTTCGACTAAAAGGATGTACTTGTAGCTGATTCATTATAAGAAAATGTGACTCCTTGTAGTCTGTTTCATAAGTAGTGGATTTCACTGTTACAGCTGAGGTTTCAAATATTATTTTAAGTATCCATAGCGCATCACCATAAACATGTTAAAATGAGAAATATTTTAGTCTTTGTTTTTTCGTGTGTTTTTTTTTTTTTTTTGGTAATAGCAAAGAAGAATTTCTGTGTTTTCTATAGCTGCTTACAGAGCTTACTTAAGTGGATCTTAACAGAAATTTTGGGTCAACCCATCCTTAAATAGCTTCTTCTCTGATCAGCCTACCAAATCTCTGTTATGGAAACTGGGCCCATCATCAAAGTTTTATTACATTGTAATACATGAGTAAAAGTATATGTCATCCTTAAGTTTTAAATGTAATTTTTTCCTGCATAACAGCATGTGCTCAGTCTTTGAGGAACCTCTTGTGAAAAAGGAATGAAATAGCAACAAAGAGGACAATTTATATTATTTTGGTGCCAAATTTGGCGTTAGAATCTGGCATCTGTATATAGTTCATACTTTTGTTTATGACATAAATTTTATTTAATATTAAGAAATACAGCAATCAAGAGAAGAACAATCCTTCGGCCTAACATTAATGCCACTGCCTGAAACCAGCCAGTTTATCAGTATATATCTTTTTTTCTTTGTAATATTCTCCTCCCCCACTTTTTTTAACCAGTCTTTTAGCATATGATTGCTGCCTATCTAATTATTAACTGAAGTAAAAATATAGTTCTTGTATTTCCAAAGCTAAGCTTGAAAAAGTAATCTTAAAAGATATTTTTTTCAAAAAATAATAGTAATCTGAAGGACAAGAAAGGAAACCCACAATTTGGGGAACCTAATAATTCTTTTAAGTGCTTGGCCTAAATGCTATTAACACCAAAAGTAAAGTTAATATGAAATGGTTGGAAATCTCTGAAACTGGTAAGATGGAGAAAGCTCCTTTTTGTGCACGTGTCTTTGAAATAAATACAGAAAGTTTTATTTATGCATGGCAAATAAATTTGCCTAACAAACATATTGCAAAAGTATAAATCATTGTAATGTGTCCCATTATAGACTCTGTACTTCCTCTGTCAAACGCAGAGACACAAAAGCATTTTCAACAAAAATTACAGCATATCAACTAATAGTAACTAACAGTAGGTCTAAATAACATCTGAGTATGCTTATATTGAATCATAAATTACAGTTATAAAAGGAAACCATCAAATGCATCCAGATTTTAATTCAGCTTTTCCTGCTTTTTTCATGCAAATTTTTCATATCCTCTAAGCAATTTAAATTAATTTCAGTATTTAAATATTAGCTTAAAGCCTAATTTTGACTATCTCATTTTGAGAGTCCTGGAGAAAATATGTTGTGACTAGGAATAAGATTTTTGAAGTTTTTGTGTGTCACCTGAGTGTTTTAGGAGCTAACAAAATAGACCTACATGATTTAAAAAGGAAGATTCTCTCTCAAATGTATCTGATTAGGAAGTCATGCACAATTTGCTTCTTCTCATAAGACATGAATGTCATTATGAAAATCTCACTCCAATTCCTAAATATTATGTAGACATTAAATTACTGATAGTTCAAAATAATGTTTATACAGTGGTAAAAGCAAGAAAGCAATAGAGGAATCTCACAATACTGCACTGGCCTGAGCAATGTCCTGTTAAAGATCACTTCAGCAGTATAGGACCACTTGATATTACATCGGTAAAGCAGTTTTAGTAGGGAAGCAATGGAACCAGGAAAACAGCTTTGGATTAATGCAATAAAGCCACTGTCCAACAATGAAATGTACTGCTGGTACTGAGATATTTTTTCTGGTGTAATTGTATGTACTCACAGTGCTTTCACAAGGATTACAGTTCAGTCAGGGATTAAATATTCTTATATCCCTTTTCATGGTCCAAGGAGTCTCCTGTGAAGCTTAGGTGTACTGCCCAGAAAACCTGAAAGATCCCCTGAACAAAGATTTGGTTGTTAGTTTATTATGAAAGAATTAGGGCTTTAAATACAGTCATATAAAATATGTACAGGCTTTTTTTCCTTTCTTAATTCCTGGTCTCTGCTGGGACAAAAGGTACTGCTAAGGCCTTCTATTTTACTTGGAACTGGTGAAGCTGCTGAAATGGGGAACATTTTCATTGTAATTAACAGACTCTTTCTAAGAAGAAGTTAATGAGCTCCTGTTCATGTTGGTATTCCACATCCCCATGTGGCTGCTTGAAATACACAGTTTTGTGAGGCCACTTGAGATACTTGCCTGGATGTTGCTTGACTGGAAGATCTGAACCAGCAGCAGCACAGCCTGTTCAGTTCAGGTTCTGAAAAGTCTGGATACATACAGCCTCAGAGTCAGAGTCACGACCATGAATCACGTGGCCTGAAACTAGACTATATTTATCAAAACTTGTGCCTATGTCCCAGCTGAGATATCTTCTTATGTTAGCTGACCACAGCCAATCATCAATATGTAGGACAAGGCAATAAGTTCTTGCGTTTATTAATAGCAAGAAAAAGCTGAAATCTTAATATTGACAGCCTTTTCATTACCCCTATGGTAAATGTACAGTAGGAGTCAAAAAAGTCTTCAAAGCCAAATCATTGCAGTACTTTACATAAAAACTACTACTGACACATTTAAACACCTTGGTAGCAGCCATTGACATAGAAAACATGTTCCAGGTTTGTAGGATTTCATCTCCTTTAAACTTTTCTTGCATTTCCTGAGGCTTGTCTGAGTACAATGTGTTGGCTGGTCCCTGACTGTCAGAAGGAATTAATGATTGGCCTTGAGAGAGCATTTTCAAAGGAATGTTAAGTCTCATTTTCAAGAGCAAAGTTAGTCAGTTAAGGCCTTCTTTTTAAAGTCATTTAGCAATTGCAGTAAGGGTAGGTGCCTGAAGGTGCACCTACCTGCATTCCATACATCCTATTTTCTTTGAGAGTCTGGTCATCTCAAACTTAATATTCACTTCTGAGGCTCCTCAGTGCCTATTTATTTTAATGGAATGTGCTTCTAAAACAGCTAAGTGCCCTTGAAGATCCTATTTCAGTCAGAAATGAGAATCAGAAAAGAAAAAAAGTCCAGAGACAGGAATTTCATTGTCAACTATCAATATAGGTGGCTCTTTAAACTTAAATAGTGTCTGTCTTTCTCACATAAATGAGAGCAATCATTATGGGTGCTTTTCTGTGTCACTATTCCTCAATTTTTCAGTCAATAATGGAAATAAGGAAGAAAAAACAAAAACTAAAAATTCTTCTATTATCAGAATTATCTTGAGAGCTAGGGGAAATGTAAAGTTTAAAACTGGGATACAAAGTCAGTTTTGGTAGAGCAGTTCTTCACAGAAATCTTTGTTAATAATTCTGGACTGTTAGGTGACTGCTAGGATTCACTCACATCTGAATTATAGTTAAAATGAATCTCCATTGCTTCTTTTACCAAATTCAATCATTTTGTTTTTCTTTACAATAAAGTGCTTGTGGACGTGTCAGTGCTTGGGAAGAATTATACAGGTATACAAGATTCATTTTGTCACCATCCATTGTTCTAGATTTATTTCTCATGCCTCTTGAGCAAGTCAGATATTTTTTATATATGATATGATTTTATAATTCTGAAAGGCTTAATTGTCCCTTGTAATTAGGACAAGTGAACTTGGTGAGAATAATGTATGCATTCTTTAGATTCTTCTAATATTTAGTAGTTTATGTCTTAAGAATGTGTGAATTCTTTTTCTTCAAAAAATTAACCAAAAGTCTAGCAAGTATGTTTTTTTTTTTCTTTGTAAAACTTAAATAGAGGTCAGCATCTGCTGTGCTTTTCTTAAACTCAATTAGATGTTTTTGATATCTTTACCTTAACAGCTCTACTGCTAGGGTTTCATTATGCTTTCTTTCTGGTTCATGTGCTCCCTATTCTAAATTGGCTATGTGCCTTTCTTGCTTTTTCTTTCTCTTGAGGAGTGTATGAAATGTGACCTCAAATTACTGATTTTCATGTTTCTCAGAGCAGTGCTTCACTGGTCTCTACATACTCCATTGCCTTAATGGCTTATACTATTTTTCTTCAGCACATACATAAGCCCATCATTGTACCCTACCCTAGGTTCAAAATTCTCCATGCATTGAAATTCAATCAGCAAGATATAATTGTCATGTTCTGAAATATCAGTAGCTTTAATTATATGCTGGGAGTGGTCTAAAAGGGATGAAGTTGCAGTTTCTTCCTCTATGCTACCCATGAGACATGGTGAAAATGTTCCTACTGCACTTGAAAGTGTCATTGCCTCCCCTATCCTGACTAGTAAAGGTCATGAAAATATCATGGGCCGTTGCTGTATTTTCAGTCAAAGCTGCAGATGAACTGATAAGAGTTTCAGATGGGTTTTTGTTCTCTAAAAGCCTTTAACATACATATATCCTCTTGAGTCAATTCCATATGTGACCCAAGTGTCTCAATTCCTCAGAGATATAGAAGTCTCCATTAGCCCTTTCTTTTCTCTTTTTTTTTCATGATCTGTTTTAATTTGGACCACTGTCTATATCAGCCTTCAAAGGTCTTGCAATTCTAAGTTTTAGTCTCCTGAGCAGATCATCTTTTCAATTACAGATGAGATAATAGTCTTCAATATATGAGTAATAGAAAGTGGGAAATTATACTACATGGGCAAGAAAAAATCTGTCACCCTTGCCACCATCTTTTTGCTTTACATGTCTGTCCAAAAGGATCCATGTGATTTTTATTGGCTTTTACTTGTCTCACCAACTCATCTCAGTGCCTTCTCTTTAATCTCTCCTAATGATTTTTCAATGATTTATCAAAAAACACTTATGTGCTTCAGAATACAATTCAATGCCTACTGCTGTCAGCAACAATTGTTGGTTCCAACTGGTACAAAATAGCTTAACCTCTGCTCGTGGACTGTATTTTCTAGAATTCTAATTCTTCTGGTTGCATTGCTATAGCTGTATTCCAATTCTTCTCTTTCATGAACTACAGATAATTGAGTGTTATGTTTTGAATGTGTCTGCTTTTGATCCCAGTAAAGCCTCCTGAGGAGCACTGCTGAGCAGCTCTGCTAAGGGAAGGTGCATACTATGGGTTGCTGAAAGGATGTAACTGAAGATGGATTTTCCTGCTGCCCCAGTAAAGCTGTTTTGCAAAGTTCTTGCTTCTTGCCAAGTAGAAACTCCTCCTCCTAAGTACTTACTCATTCCCACTGCTCCTTCCATGCTGAAACTCAGGGCATTTGTAGGGCTGAAATGCAAACCATATTAAAGTGGTCTGCCTTAGAAATAGCCC
The DNA here is from genome assembly GCA_034781795.1 of Crypturellus tataupa. NCBI lineage: Eukaryota > Metazoa > Chordata > Aves > Tinamiformes > Tinamidae > Crypturellus > Crypturellus tataupa. The sequence goes on from JAWLRI010001098.1 coordinate 1,096,656, forward strand.
ATTCTTTACAGCTGTAGGAAAAGAGAGTGGGAGTCCCTTAATCATGATACTACAGTCTGACAGGCCATCCACTCTGTGAACTGGCACCACTGTTACAATTTGCATCTCAGCTGCTGATCCTGCTGGTGTTTCATAACTCTTCAGTGCTTGATCTTTAAGTCCTTACATATTCTTTCCACATAGTAATTTTATGGAACAGTACAATATCAGTATATATTCCTAAAGTCCTTTTCCCCTCCCAACACTTCTACCCCCACTAGAGGGAACAGGAGATGCACGTGTTCTTAGGACTTAATTTGTTCCTTTTCTGCCCAGGGAATTTGCCTGTAGCAGGAGTGCAAGCTACATGCCAATGCTTCTTTTCTTACAGTGCTCCCACACATGTCCTGAGCCTTTCAGGATATAAACATATTTTCTTTACCATCCTGATTCACTTGTATGTAACTAAGAATTTGGGATTTAAATCACTGTAAGACAAGAAAAAAATGTGAACAGCTGGCAGAGCACTATTAAATTATCGTAATTAGTTTTTCCTATAAATGCACTATTGTTGCCAGTAGAAACTATGTAAAACTGAGTCCTGGTAAATAAAAATGATTTGTTTTCACTAGGTTGTCTTACATCTTTCTCCTTCAAGGAGACTGTCATTAGTAGATTAAAAAAAAATTTTTTTAGCTGCTTCCGCATTGCATTTAAAATGTAACTCCATCTGTAATTCCATCTCTCTGTCATGCCCAAAGGTCAGTGCCACGTATTTGCAATTACTCCACCAAAGGAGGAGTGAATAGAGGCAGAAAAGAATAAATGTAGAATAAATCAAGGGTTAACAGCACTCTGTGGCCTCCAGTCTACAGGTTTCATTGTAAAAAAAAAAAGTATTTATTGAAAAATTATTTTTCTTTGCCATGTATAAATGCCATTCATTTATAAATTTCTATCTAAGCTATGGAATTGTCACCTCTATTAGATGAGTTATGTCTTGAATATTCTGTCATCTGATACACTAAACTTTCATCCCTCTTTAATTGAGTTTAGGGTAGTAACTTTGATAATTTAGACACCATTTGGCATGGGGATATAGATTCCTTAAGAAGGCAACAGAATTACACTTGAAGTTCAGCTGTATTTTTTTCTCTCTTTTTAACAGAAGTAATCAAAAAAAGGATATGAGAATATTGCCATTTCCTAACTTTCAAAGAAACATGCACCTTATCAATGTCCATGATGTATAACTAAAGAGTTTACCTTAGAATTCTTCATACACATTTGTTCTTTAAGTAAAATAAATAACAACATGGCTGTAGCTCTGTGACCGAGGTTTGAAATCAAGCTTATTTTCACATCTCTTGTGTGCAGCTGATAAAAGCCAGTTGGTTAGATTAGATATACCTGGTCTGCTCAGGGCTGAGCTTGGAAGGCAAGAATTGATGAAAATTCATTACATAAGCATTTTACACAGGCTAATCCATAGAGCAGGATCAGCATCAGCCTATTATGAGAGATTACAGTCTGCAGAGGCACACAGGATGGATATAGAATTTGCAGAAATTTCAGAATGAAAAAGGGAATTGGGAATGGTAGGTTCTGAAATTAAGGCATTAAGGATCATCAGGACTTGATTAAGCACCAGATCCAAAATGTCTGAACAAGAGAAGCATAAAAAAAAAAAAAGGCAAAAAAGGAGAGCTGTTAAATTAAATATGCTAGCAGACTGATAACTAACATATTCAGAGCTTTTTACCTTTGGCGGAGTTAAACTTCTGACTTCGATGAGCCACAATGAGATAGAATGAAATAGATCTCACTTCATTTTATCTGAATATTTTTTCCCTCTGGAATGTGAACAAATTTTGAGTGTCCAGAATGGAGAAAAAGAAAAGCAGCTATCCATATTTTGGAGACATCAGTGAAGATGATGTGGTTTTCAGCATAGTATTTTGCCTGCGTAAACCTCTCAAGCATAATATTTAAAAAATAAGTCCAAAAATAGTAATTGAAATGGTTGATAGGTGTTCGTTTCGTATGTTTATTTATCTGGCCTAATAGTTTTATCTTGAAATTTTAAAAATACTGCTGAAGGTTTCCATGGGATGCTTAGTGCTCTTTAAAAAAGCATTGATGCTTATAAGGTGTTAAAAAAAAAATCACGATACCTGTATTTACAAGCTTTTTAAGGGTTTTATCCCCTGATTTTTGCAGCTTGACAGCTCATATTTTCTTCACCTTTTTTCCCCTGGAGATGTAAGTGAGATCTTACTGCAAAGAAAACAAACAAGCGAAAAGCACTCATTCTCATGTTAACTCCAAGATATGACTTTTCTATAAATATAAAAAATTGGAAAACTTCAAATAAAACTTTAAGAACTGGAAATGCTGATGACAAGCAGCTAAATTTGCTCGTCTTGTATGTTGTGGGTTTCTCTAAATGTTCCATGTTTGAAAAAAGATTTACTGATGGTCATACAATAATGTAAAGGTCTTCAGGCAAGTCTGTTCCCTTTTGATTAGATTCAGTCTCATCTATTTAGTGTATTCAGGTAACGAAAGCATTATCTGACAGAATCTACGAGAGATGTATGTGTTCCCCAAAAAATAAAAAATAATTTCTGTAAAAGGTGCTAGTTAGTAAGCATTTTGAATACATACTTGGTAAAGTTATGGTCTCTCAGAAGAAGAAAGGCTATTTCCTAAAATATAGGAAATTTCAAATGTCCTAAGCAGATTTCTACCGTAAGAGACAATATATATATTACACACTAATTAAAATATAGGCATCTTTTAAGAGGAGTGCTTGAAGTCAGAGCTGTTGTAACTCAATTCCTATATTATTTCAAGGATAATTAAAACTAGAAGAAGGTATAAATTAGAAAGTAATCCTGGTAATAATAATTATGAGGTAATTTTATTCTACTATCTGCCTCAGTCTTTCCTAGGAGGATGGTTGTAATTTAGGAGGAAGAAGGCTATGTTATCTCATGTAACATAACGGCATGTGTTTTGTCTGTCTTCTTTCACAGGGGAAATAAGGGAGAAGGAAACAAAAGTCCTCTTAGCATTTGCTCTTTGCACCTCAGCCTTGTCATATGCCTGCTCTTATAAGTTGATTCCTGTCTCAAATTTATGTGAGTTTGTATAGAATATATGATTAAAAGTAATGATCAGTACCCTGTGCTTTGCCAGAGAAAGATGAGAGTATATGAGAAAGGAAAGTAATTCTTTTTGGGGTGGGTAGATGTTTGTTCTTTAGCATGACCTTTAAAGAGCCTTAAGGATGTGGCATTTTTTTATAGGGCTGACCTATTACTTTTTTGCATGTTTGTTTATTCTTTATACATTGAGTGAGCAGAATGGTGGGGGGGGGGGAGGGGCTTTAATTAGTTTTGGTTTTTTGATGTGAAACATTTTTCATCAATTTTCCATCTATTCTGCCTAGATTTTAAGATGACAAAAGATATTGTGAATGATTTGAAAGAATATATCCATTATTATACTGATAAAGGAAAATTAATAGATTTTTTAGTCAAAGTCCATCCACCAAAATAAAGGGAAATTACAAGGCTGCAATCAGCCACTACGCATCCATGTTTTTCATAAGCACAATATAAGAATTTCTGTAAACACCTGACCTGCCCTTTACTCTGAACAAAAAAACTTACCATAGAGATCGAACAATTAGTTCACAGCATGTGCCACTCTACAAAGCCTGTGGCTATTAGATATAATCACAGACTACCTTAACATAAGCATCATTAAAAATGACATGCTGTAGTATTGCAATTGTTCATATTAATGAAGTCCCCCACAGTATGTTCTGCTTTTGAGAGAAATGCCTGGAGAGAAGAAAAAAAAGAGAGATCTACTCCATAAATAAATAAAAAGGAAGCTAGGAGTATTTATTTAAATACCTGCAGATCCTGTGAATATTGAGCACTGCTGTCCGGATTCAATAAAGCAGCTTTATTTTAGAGTACCAGTTAAGCATGCCAGTGGAACTTACTGTCCTAAACAAGAATAGGCACCCTTATTTAGGATCCTAAACATATGTTAAGATGGTTTTGTCCTTTGAAGCGGGAATTTAAATTAGAAGATATGCTTCATCTATTACAAAATAAAATCTTAGTAGGCAGAACATTTAAACTTGCCATACATTGATATTTAACCTTAATAAACTTGCTCAGGAAAGAAAATATGTCTTTGTTTGCTGCACGGGAAGCCCTGCTGTGATGAAGCACTGGGGATCTGGCCTGCGTTCTGACCTACCACAGTACAGGATTGGTTGCATTTATGCTACAGCATAAAAATGACTAACAACACCATGCTGTATATGTGCAAAATTTCCTTACTTTCATCAAGTCACTAAGTTTTGCCTTTGACTCACTTGAAACATGATTTTTTTCCTGATATGCTGTCTTCAATCCTGTAACAAACAAAACAAAACAAAAATATCATGCGAAAATTTCCTCATGTTTTATGAGAAACCCCCATCACTGTATTTACCTAACACAGCTGATATAAAATCAGTTCGTTAAATACTTGTTCTGTCCTTGTAGAAGGAATATCTCTAATATAATGAACCAGTTTTGTTCTTAAGATAAAAGATGTTCATGCAAAAAAAAAAAAAAAGAGGTTCCATGTTACATGTCTGTGGAGCCTGGTCACCACAGAAGATATCATAACCCTGAGGTAGATACCTGGCCATGCTGAAGCTAATTCTGAAACTGCTGTTGATTTCCATGGGCTGAATATAATAGCTTTGCCATCAGATTTGGGAGTATTGTATAGTTTTGTACCTTTTTTTTTCTTATTTATTTGTTTGCTTTTGAATTTCATAATTCTTTTCACATATATTATGGGTTTTTTTTTTTAATTTTAAGAAGAAAAGTGTTATTTTATCAAATGCAATGTGTTGGCCAGCTGTGGTGTTCTATTTGTAAAGTGAAGGAAAACCTAGAACACATGAAAGTCCATTCAAGATTCTCATGAATTTTGTGTGAAACTTAGTTATTTAGTGCGATTGCAACTTCTGTTGTTAAATATATCTATAATTTCCTTCAGTTAATTTGTGAACAGCTATTCTATTTCTTTTTAATATTATGATTTTTTAATATCTACTATCTTTACATGATTTATGGTTCACTTCTGATGTCATAGCCATGACGTAACCTGCTGTCTTTATCACTGCTATGATGTGACAGATTTTTTTCTTTTTTTGCAAGGTATGTTCACAATTTTGCTGTGTATAATGCATGATGATCTGTTATGACATTTTTTTGTCACGAAGAGGACAGTAAAAGAACTCACGAGTTATTTTATGTCTTGTCGTAAGTGAAGATAAATGTCATAACATGGATCAACCTTAGTGTGTTCTGAATGTGCCGTTATTTGCATTTTCCCCTCACTGTTCTTCATGACTGAAGTGGCTTACATGACAGGTGCAGCAAATGGAAAGTGCTGGGAATGTGTGGGAAAAACATAAGACTTCCCATACAGAAAGATACTAATAACTTACAGACTGCTATGTCACCAGTGAAATAACACAGTTGCATATTAAAATAGAAATATAAACTTGCAATATTTCTGGCTGCATGTGTCATCCTCTCACACATTTAGAAAGTAGAAAAATCATACTGCTTTGAAAATCTGGGTTTTTTTTGCTTTTTGCCATTATATTCTTGTCTTAAAAATGTTGTTGGCCAGAGCAGTATCAGATTTGGTAGTTACTGCACTTTTGGTTCCTGCTAATGAAAAAATACACAGTGCTTCATTTGTTCATATTTATTTATATTTTTTTTTAAACTTGAACAATCCTTAATGGTCAGTCAGGATTCAGAAAATCTCCTCTTCCAGCGGTCTTGATCAAAGTACAAGTGCATGGTTCCCTGAAGGCATCTCCATGTCAAGAACAAATTTCCTAGCAGATTTATTTATTCACCAACTAGCTTGAACTACTACACAGAAATACTACTACTAGGTGACTTGCACCTATACACATAAATTCTGCTATAGCCAAGTTTGAAACTACCTTTTAAGCATCTAAACCCAGGATTTCAGAGAAGCTGACCACCTGCACCTCCATTCTTCAGCCTACCTCCCCTGACTAACCAAAGCCAAACTAAGATGTTTTTTACTTTACCATCCTGTGCTGTCTGATACAAAACATTTGATTCTATTAATAACAGGCCTATAGTAGACTCCTAAACCAATGTGATACAGTAGCTCTGTGGGGGCAAGTAATCATGTTATGGATTGCCTAAAGGTTGTCCCAGCTCTTCAGTGTTTCCTTATGCCTGAAGCAAAACAAATTTTTATTGCATTCACTAGGTCTGGACATGCCTTGTCTTGATTTTGAGGTGTGGCCATGGAGTTGGTTCGTCCTTTTCCAAAATTTCTACATCAAATGTTTGGATTATTGGATATATTTATTGTTATGTATGAAAGTGTTGTCATGTAGCTAAGAAAGCGTGGAGAATTACACACATAAACCTAACCTGTGTGCTTCTTTGGATTTTTGATCCAGATAACAAAATGGGCACAGCTATGTCTGGGACAAGAATCACATTCAGGAAATGATGTTCTAATCCACAGAAGGTGAGATGAGAGAAAGCTAAGTGGAGAAACACATAATACCATTCAGTATTCCCTTGGAGAGGAAGCCACATCTGGATAGGGATTACATCACTGATAGGGTGTAATGGACTGCATCTGTCTGCTGGAATTTCTGAATGTCTTCTAAAGTGCCCAGATTCTCTTGACACAGAGCAACTATTACACATTTTTCAGGATGTAAGGAAGCTCAGGTGAATGTGTCCATGAATATGCAAAACTCTGCCTTAGAGTATGCTTCATGTCCCCTTCCACCTTAGAATAAAAAATAACAATAATGAAAAAAAAAAAAAAAAGAGCAGAGGGAGGGAGAATGAAGGGGATCTCCTAGATGAAACAATGAAAGTTAACAAATGTTCAAGATTTGAATAAAAAATTGTTAGAATTTCCGGTCGCTTCCTAACTTAGACGATGCTGCTAAGCGAGCAAAGTCAAACACCAGCTGTGGTCAATGTCACCAGCTGTGACACTGAGCACTTTTGAGACTAGAGATTTTCTGCAAAATGGAATCTCAGCTTGGAATTTATTAAGCAGTGAGGGATTTCTGAGAAAGACAGCAGCATTCTTATTAGAGGTATTCTACTTGAATTGAATGGCTGCATTTTTAACACTTACGCAGGTTTAATATTGGTTTTTTTTTTTTTTTTTTGCTCCTGCTTCTAGATGTCAGTACATGTAAGTACATTCCTGCTGAATGGTTGGCCTGATGAGGCTCAGGAAGGATATGCAAAGCAGACTTTCTCACCCAGGTTCCCCAAATCCAAGTGCTGTACAATCAGGAAACACATTATAGCATCCATTGTTGCTTTGGCAGGGAGAGTGTGCTTTACATATGCAAATACTGCTCTGAAGTTTAACTTAATAATTATCAGCTGGAGTCTCCAATGATGAGCAGCTGAGGCAAATCGTCAGCAAGAGGCTCTGAATTAACTACTACTAGGCTGTGATTGAGCATACTTGTTTCTTGTGTGTAGTTACTGCAGCGATGGTAGGAACTTATAGGTATTTCTATAATCTTTTATAAGCTTATAGATATTATTTCTTACACTTATCATGTTCTTAACACTAGAAAATATTGCCTTTTTTTTTTTCCTTTTCTGACTCTTCCATGGTGTTTTACTGAACTACAGCCAACGTGTAAGGGTTTTATGCTTTTATACCCCAATAATACGAATGATAACCACAGCACTGTGTAGAGCTGGGGGAATGCATTTTACCTTAGATGGCTGCCTGTGTTGACTGTGCATTCTGCTAATTCAAGGCCTCAAAATTTACGTTAACATGAAGATCACACCATTCAAATGGTTAATGAAAAAAAAGATGCTACAACTCCATAGGAAATCTTCAAATTAACAGATGCTATTGTCTTTCCTCCCACTCCTACTGTACATGAGGGAAATTCAGCTGACTACACATACTTACCCTGCAGATATCATTCAAATGCTTTTTCCTAAGTGTGCTTTATTATTCACATCACACTCCTCCAGTCCCTCCGCAGCTTCCCTTCTAATTATCCCCTGCTTGCCCATTCCCACAAATGTGGCATTCACCCGTATTTTGCCATTTAAGACATTTGGTAAGTGCATCCTACTACCGATTGCATTTCTCCTTTTCCAGGAGATGCCACAATTTATTTAAAATCATCCAAAATGTAACCCAAGATTTGTAAATGTAGGAGGATTTGGCTTCAGGACACAGATACCCACAGACCCAGTGGATATTTAAGTGGATTTGGATGCTTGTCATTAAAGGGGGTGAATGTTGCATGATGATCCTTTGAGTAAACTAAGCAGTGGGAATGGTGACCTCGAGCTGGATGGTGACACTGGCTACTTGAAGTTGCTCATGTCCCCATCTGATGCAGAAGGGGTGTGTTATTTGTGCTCCCAACTGGCCACAGCTAACTATGCTGTGCTCTGTTAAGAGCAAAGGCTCTTAACATGAAGAGAAGGCTTAACATGAAGGCTCTTTATGAAGAGAAAAAATACTGCATAAACAGGCAGATATTCTGAGCCTGGATAGCTAGGTTAAGGGCATAAGAGTTATTGACCCTCTGCTGCTTTTGTTGTTGGGATATAACGGCTTGAGTCTTGAGTCTCCCATGCTGGCAGTCTTCACCACTATGAAGAGAAAAAGAATATCGCTCTAGTTTTGAGGAGAAAGAGCTTTCCTTTTTTTCTTTTTTCTTCCTTCTCCAACTGCTACCAGAAACAGTTTGCCAGAAGATCAGCATCTTTGCAGGAATGGGGCTTGGAGAAAATAACAATTTGTCAAGAGTACAGATGGCTTATTTAGAATCTAATAGGTATTAAAACACTATTTTCCCCAAGCTTTACTCCTGATATTGATAATGTGTTATCTTTGCCAAGTTTCCCACCAGATAACGTTATCTTTGTCAAACTGAGTCCTCGATAAAATCTTATTTTCACTCAGTGCTTACTCTGATAAGACATTATTTTCTTACATCTCCGCTCCCAGTGGAAAGGTGGGGGACATTACTTTTAGTCCCTTTCTTGGAGAGAGAAAAATATACTTTGCCAAGAAAATGCAAAGCAGGAAGAGAAAGAGAGAAGAAAGGAGAAAAAAAGTTATTGTGTTCTAGACAAATATATGAGCAAAGAATGTTAAGACTTAAGGTGTCTTATTTTAAATTTAGCAGGTGGCTAACGCTCTTAATGTTTCATTTGAAAAAAAAATATTGAAAGAGTCACATCCATTGTCAGGACAGATGAATGTTACATCATATGTCTGGAATTCCTCCTTCTTTCTGCATTATATTGTTACACGTTTTTTTCCTATCCACAATCTTGCTGTCTACCATACCTACTACCAATTATATATATCAGAATTAAGTTCAGTTACCACACAATCTGCTTTCTCCAGCTATGCAACATGATGCCAGTACAGTTGCTATCAGCATCTGGGGCACAACCCCTGCATGCAGAGCAAATGCAACAAATGGGTGTTGGACTCTTGTTTTCATTAATTAAAGAGCCTGGAAGGTGTGTCAGGAACGAGTCAGGGGAGTGTAGAAAAAGAAAAGGGGTCGATTTTGTAGATTACCAAGTCAAATTTCACATGGAAAACTGTTCTGTCTCTACCAGTAACTTCATTACATGATGATCTTGAAACAGAGTTGTTACAAGGGACTACTAACTATAATTTTCCCCTTTCTGGGTTCCAGCATGTAGATTCAAAGTTTAGTTTACAGACCTGTTAAACATACACAATTGCATATACTTGTGGAACCCTGTCTTCTGAACACACGAAGTGCAGAAAAAGTGTTATTTGCTAAAAACTACACCATAACCATTTCAGTTGTTTATTTGGGGCAATATTTCAACTGATATTTTCTTTAGATGTTAATGACTCCAAACTTGTGTGCCCCACCTGTTAAGAGGGACTAATAATACTGTCTTTCCCCTATCTTTGTGGCATTCTAGTATTACAGTAGTGAGCCTCATAGACAAATGAGGAAATAATGTCTCTTTTCAGAATAAGGTAGGAGAGATCACAAAATAAATCATGAGGGTTAAACAAGGCACCTGTGAGCACCATCCATCCCGTGCACTCAGAATGGATGCTAAGGTTCCTTGGGGAAAAAGTGTTGGTCACGTAACTAGTGATCCCGTCATCAGACACACAGGAATGACAGTGAAGACTGACCAGGTGAATATCATTCTCACTTATTTCTGCGTGTTTGACTTTGCAAACCTGATGTATTGTTGCTGTAGGCTTTTGCAAGGTGATGCATGTAATTTCCAAATCCACTAATTGTGAGTGGCTGTTTTGTTCAGGACAATGAATGTGGAAGGGATATAAATGAACAACAGGGAGTAATGTGATGCTTTCAGCAATGCTGGCCTGTGGTGGAGCTGGATAGTTCATGTGTGGGGCCTCAGGTCAATAAACCACATTAGCATGTGCCTGAGTGTCATTAGCCTCGGTGGAAGTGAGCACCTAAAGGGTATGTCTCAGTAAATTGCTCATTCAAAACCCGAATTCAATCCAAGGTGCAGGATTTAGCTGACAGTTGATTTGTGTTAGCTGTGAAAACACTTGTAACCTAGGAAATGAAATTTAGCACATATGTTACTGGGGCCAAATCTTGAGAAGTGTTTGAGTTTCTCACTGCTGGAAGCAGTTTTCTTCTGAGCTGAGTAGACTTGTCTGGGCAGTAGGGAGGACTTGGCTGTCATTACCTGCACTGTCCCAGTCTAGTGAGCAGAAGTCCTCAGTGTCCTCACTGCAACATCTGGGAGTAACAGAGCTCTCCACTACTGACACGTTAGCTCAGAACTGCTTTGTGGGGCTCTGTCACACGAGAATGAAGAAGTTCTGTGAGCAGAGATCAGATCTCCAAAGTAAACTGCTCATACTGTACTTTACTGTTAAGAGCAAGGTTATTGGGGCAAGATTTTCTATTTCCAACTGTGATCATGCTGGAGTGATTTATAAGAAGTTGTAGCAGAAAAAAATTCCTTGTTGAGTGTGGGAGTCTTGGGATGCTGCAGGACTACCTGCGGAGTCATATATCTTAACGTGCCAAACTCTTAGCAAAAAGGACTTCATTCCTAGCAGCCGATGTAACCAGGGTCGGCACAGCATCCAGCTGAGCAAAAGTACACAGAATACTAATGTGGTAGCTGATCAAAGCTGAACTAGAGCTCCAAAAAAAAGGAATATTTTACACACATACACAGAGTCTTTATGTCCCCTGACGGCAGTCGTCTTATATTTCTTTTCCCTTCATGTCTGTGGAGTTCTGTACAATATTCTTAATGGGAAAAAAATAGTTGTGGAATGAACTTCAAATGATTCTGCCTGTGGCTTTAATGGGAGAAATTCATGAGGGTGGTTGACTGCTATACTAGTTCTCTCTACAGAATGTCAGCTTTTGGTTAAAATTGTTACACTGCTCTCCCTCAAAGGGTGCACTGATAATGTGAATTTTCAAATCTTAACAGATGTGATATGGAATGATGTTTTTTTTCCATCTGCAGTCCAACAGACTGAAATATTATCTGTGAGCAGCATGACTTTCTCTTATCTCAGAGGCAGCCTAGAGTTCACCATCATCAGTTAATTCATTATAAAGGCATTACACACTATTAGTCAGGGGACAAATAATAGCTAAGGCTAAAGCTATATAGAAACCTCTAGATCTTGTACAGGCGCCAAAAAAGCAGGCTTCACTTAAGATAGTAAATGAAATTAAGAAGTGTTTAATTTTTTTTTTAAAAAAAGGAAAAAATGTCCAAAACTTGCTACGTAAAATACCCTGCCTCAGTCACTTGCTAACTTTTAATCATTTGAGTTCAAGCCAGAGTCATCTAACAAACTCAGGATCCCTTTTTCCACACTGTCTTCTCCCCTCAGTCGTGGGAATATTTTTTTTCCATTGCTCTTCCTCTTTCTTCCTCATCCAGACCTGCAGTTAATCTGTGTCTAAACCATGCTTTCTCTGTGACACTTCTCTCAGCAAGCTGCTGATGTGAGGTTCCTGAAAAGAACCCAGATGCATCTCCAAATTTGGTAGTTACAGAACTAGGATGCTTGGTATTAAAGCTTATTCTTTAGATTTTGCCCATAAGAACATCTACTATTCCAGTCCCCCTTCTAGATCAGATAAATGGTGCTGGATTGCTTTCCCTAGGCTTTATATTCCAATGTCTTTAAGAGCCTCTGTCTGACTAGGAGACAAGAAGGTTTAATGACATCTCTTCCTTCATAAGACTGACAACTCTACATACACAGGAACATTCAGAAAGCGACAGAATCCATATCTTGCCTATCATAATGTTCCCAAAACTGTAGGCCCTGCTGTGATGATAAGTCATTAGCTGCTCTCTACCATGAAGAAATTGCTCAGGTTTGTGTTTAGTCTTTGGCTTGCAGGCAATGAAAATTTACAGATCATTTTTATTTCTTTGGTACAGCTTTATTAGCAAAGAAAGTCAGAGGTAAAAGTCTTGACGTAGATATAAAAAAAACTAAGCGTGAGACTACCGAAGTCCAAAAATAGAGCAATAACCCCAAATGAAGAATAAAAAATAATAGCTTTATTGTTATTTATTGCAGTATTCAAAAGTATATGACTTGCTTCAGAGCACAGCATCGTTCCTTGTACTCTTCCCTGGGAAATCTTTCTGCCCAAAGTCACACAGACCTTGTTGCATGTTATATTATTTTATTTTGATTTAGATTAGATAAAGAGTGCCTAGACATCAGCTTAGAGCACATTGACAGTTACTTAAAACTATAAAACTCAAGTGCACTGCTATCATTTTAATCTTCTATCAAGCATCATACAGTTAATCAAATACCAATATTCCCATACGCTACTCCAGTTATTTCTCCTTCAAAGAGCAAGTGAAACCCACAGTCCTTGCTTTGCCCTGAAAACTGATCAGAAGCAAATGAGGATACCCGTATGTCCCGATCCGGTGTCGGGGAAGTTTTCAATACGATCCCAAGAGCGAGATTAAGACACAAACGAGGTCAAATGCCATACAACCTTGTTAGCTTTATTCTCG
>JAWLRI010001098.1:1115661-1136856 GCA_034781795.1 Crypturellus tataupa
TACTCCCCCCAGCTTCGTATCATCTGCAAACTTGCTGAGGGAGCACTCTGTGCCTTCATCCAGGTCATTGATGAATACATTGAACAGGACTGGACCAAGGACTGACCCCTGGGAGACACTGCTAGCTACAGGCCTCCAACTAGACTCCGCACCGCTGATAACCACCCTCTGAGCTCTGCCATGTAGCCAATTCCTAATCCACCTCACCGTCCACTCCTCTATCCCACACTTCTGGAGCTTGGCCAGGAGGATGCTGTGAGGAATGGTGTCAAAAGCCTTGCTGAAATCCAGATATGTGACATCTACTGCTCTCTCCTCATCTATCCAGACGGTCATTCCATGATAGAAGGCTCTTAGGTTAGTCAAGCATGATTTCCCCTTGGTTAAACCATGATGACTACTCCTGAGCGCCTTTATATCCTCTACATATTTGGAGACAACCACCAGGATGAGCTGCTGCATGACTTTTCCAGGAATGGAGGTGAGGCTGACTGGCCTGTAGTTGCCTGGGTCCTCCTTCTTGCCATTTTTGAAGACTGGTGTGACATTGGCTTTCTTCAGTCTTCTGGCACCTTCCTTGTTCTCCAGGACCTTTCGAAGATAATGGAAAGCATCTTATCAATGACATTCGCCAGCTCCCACAGCCCTTTCAGGTGCATCCCATCAGGGCTCATGAATTTGTGGATATCAAGTTTCCCTAAGTGCTCTCTGACCCAATCTTCCTCTACCCAGGGCAAGTCTTCCCTTCTCCAGGCACCTCTCTGGTTTCCAGGGCCTGGGATTCCAGAGGGCTGCCCTTGGTAAACACTGAAGCAAAGAAGGCATTCAGTAGATCTGCTTTTTCTGTGTCTTTCGTTAAGCAGGGCACCCATGCCTTTCCCCACGGACCCACATTTTGCCTAATCTCCTTTTGCCACTGATGTATTTGAAAAAGCTCTTTTTGTTATTTTTAACATCCCTTGCCAGATTTGATTCCAGTTTTGCCTTAGCTTTCCTTGTCACATCGCTGCGTTCTCTGACAACATTCCTCCCAAGGATCCTGTCCTTTTTTCCACGCTCTGTATACTGCCTTCTTCTGTTTGAGTTTTGCCAGCAGCTCATTGCTCATCCATGCAGGCCTCCTGCACCCACTGCCTGACTTTTTACTCAAAGGGATGCATCGCTCCTGAGCATGGAGGAAGGGCTGCTTGAATACTGACCACCTCTCTTGGGCTCCCTTTCTTTCTAGAGCCCTAGTCCATGGGATTCTTCTGAGGAGGTCCCTGAAGAGGCCAGAGTTGGCCCTCCTGAAGTCCGTGGTTTCAAGGCTATTTACAGCCCTGCTTCCTCCTCAGGATCCTAGATTCAACCAGCCCATGAGCACTGCAGCCGAGGCTACCCATCACCTTCACATCTCCGACAAGTCCCTTTCTGTTTGTTAACACAAGGTCCAGTAGCCCAGCTCTCCTTGTTGGCTCCTCCACAATCTGTGTTAAAAAGTTATCATTAACGCCTTGCAGAAGCCTACAGGACTCTCTGTGCCTGGCTGTGTTGCCCTTCCAGTTGATGTCAGGATGGTTGAAGTCCCCCATGAGAACCAGAGCCTGAGACCATGAGGCTACTTCCAGCTGTCTCTAGAAAGCCTTATCAACTTCCTCGTCCTGGTCAGGTGGCCTGTAGCAAACGCCTACCACAGTGTCTCCCACATTAGCCTGCTCTCTAATCCTTACCCACAGGCTCTCAACTCACTCATCATCCACCCCCAGGTTGAGCTCTCTGCATTCCAGTTGCTCTCTAACATAAAAGGGCGACTCCACCACCTCACTTTCCCAACCTGTCCTTCCTAAAGAGCATATAGCCTTCCAGGACAGCATTCCAGTCGTGTAGCTGTCCTACCCTGTCTCTGTAATTCCAATGAGATCATGATGCTGGGACTACACACAGATCTCCAGTTCCTCCTGTTTGTTCCCCATGCTGCGTGCATTGGTGTACAGGCATTTAAGGGAAGTAATCAAACCTACAGATTTCCTGAGAGGGGTGAAAGAAGACCCTATACAGTCATCTCCTATACTCGCTTCCCCGCTACCATACTCCCAGTGGACACCTTCTGACTTTGGCTGCATGCCACTGATTGCCCTATCCATGTAACATTCCCCATCCCACTTCATGCTTAATTTGAAGCCCTTAGTTTAAAGCACAAATTACTTGTGTCGGGTTATTATTCTGAGCAGTGTTTCTTAATAGTTCTTGGTGTGTAGTGCTTCAAAGCCACGAAAACAGGGCCCAACAAACTCAAGCACCTTGTAAACTCAAAAAAAGCAGATGACTCCTGCCTTGGGGAACTATTTGTAGCATATTTATATGCTTGTAATATGCTTTTAATATCTCTTAATCATATCCCAAAATTATTTATAAAGGATTAAAAAATAATTGCCTGCTTAGTACTACTGGAAAATTGCTGAAGTATAAAACCCTTTACCAACTATTATTTTTAGCTATAAAAGCCAATTAGAATTTGTTAAGTTTAATATTGCACCCCTCCAAAAAGTTGCCTGTGGAGACAAAAGATAGCATCTGTTTTATCTAAGCACTTTTATACTCCTCATCATCATGGGATCTAAAGACCAGTTTTTCATGTATTTTTGATACCTTTCTTCCATTAAAACCACTCCAGAATAGACTTAGATGAAATTTGGCTTTCAGAAACAGACTTTTCGTAGTGCTAAAGTAATAATTTCTAACCCTTGTTAAAATGGACCTGAGTGTTATTTAATGTATTATTTAATCTCATTTTCCTGAAGAATATTAGCTTCTTTAAATAGCTTTCAGTACCTGAGCTTGAATGCCCTCTAAACTATTTAAAACCTAAAATAGTTATCGTTGTGTCCCTGATGCCCAACTTTGCCGAGCAACAGTCTGATTAATTTCTGCAATAAGAAAGTGAATGGGGGACAAGGGAATTAAGAAGTCAGAGAAAGAATACTGGGCTGTTATTTCAGAACTAAGTTCGGAAAGCAAGATGTATCCACATTGGATCTTCTGCCTCAGTAAGTTCCATTGTCTAAATGCAAATCCTTCAGGATGCAAGGCCTATGTCCAGAGTTCTTGCATCATCTATTGATGACAAACATGTTTATGGTTGAAGTTGAAAAGAGCCTTGCAGGAGAATGATAGTAAAGAGTGATGGTTGCTTTCAAAGAGTTCAGTTCAAGTTCATGGTACCTTCTGAATACCCAGGCCAGAGTTTTCTAACAAGAATTATCACTGGTTCTAAGCAATGAGGAGCTGGTGTAGCATGTCTTTGGTGTGAGATGTTTGGAGACACGTTGGACTAAGCAGACTGATGACTGCATTTAGTGGAAGCCTGGGGCTTTGTGACTTTACTCCTAGATGATAGTTGCAGTAACTGAGTCCAGGGGTTGTGAATACTTGAGTCAAAGTGGCCAGTTCTGATGGGATTAGGATACAGCCTTCTAGCCAGCTGCAGAAGGAAAATGGGGAAGCTCAGCGGGCTTTGAGATTGCTGACACGTTTTGTCATCTGAAAGCAGATGCTTCTAGTAGCATACTCAGGAGGATGCAAGTTCTTTGAAGTGCTTGCTTCTTCCAGCTAGCATTGCCACATCTTGCCAGGATTTGGCTACAGCCAGCTGCTCTCCATTCAAACATGGAATTGGGACTAATATGCAGAAAACTGGAGATAATGCTGTTTTAATAGGGGTGCAAAAGTCTGCAGACAGTTTGAGCCATTGACCTTATGTTGCCTCATCAGTTTTCCCATTGATTTTGCTCAATGGTTGAACAATGAGAGGGAGAAAAAATGAACCGGAAAAAAGGAGGAATAGATGGAGTCTTGCAGCATGCTGCAGGGAAAAGCTTTGGAAAAATAGTATTGGGTTTCCTCTTTGAGGATCATTGTTCCTTCCTAAAGCTGATCATAGGCAGGAACAGAAGTGATAAATGATGTCAAACACGATGGAGAGGCTGAACAGAAAGCATCTGGATTCCTTCATCTCTGAGCTGGAAAACATTTATCAGGACAGCAAGTGCTATTCACACTGTGCCCTGGCGGAAAGAAAAGGTACCTGATGGAAGACACCAGGAAAAACATACCATCAATTCTGAAACAAATTGATTTTGGAAAGGGAAAACAGATGTGGGCAAGTCTCTGACAGAATGAACTTTCTTATTTTGATGGGATGGGAGGGAAGGCAATGTTCTGGCAAGCATATATAGTATAAAATGATGTTGATAGCAATATGACAGTGATGTTCTGTCAAAACCTTTAAGGTATTAGTAGCCGGTCCATGGTCTCCATATGAAGCACTTAAAAGTCGAATGAAACCACTCTCATCTAATTTAGTTTAATTGGCACCAAAGTGAAGGTTCTTAGGTTTTTCCACAGGTCTGAGAAGGGCTGAGGGGCAGCCAGAGAGAGGGCAGGGTGTGAGGGGTCAGTATGTGCCCACATCACGCCTGCCCGTATGTATGGTACAAACTACTGCCGTATTACAAGGCAGTGCACGAGGCAGTGTTAATGCATGGGGTGATGGGCTCTTCAGGCGTCCCTACCGCGTGCTGCCTCATGTATAAACCCGCTCCTCTTCCAAGCCAGGCTTTGGGAGTCTGTGACTTTGTGAGGAGGCAGAATTCCTTATTTATTCTCCGCTTAGGGGGCTTTCTGCAGAAAAGAAGAGCTACGTGTGAGAAGCCAGCTAGTCGAGCTTCAAATGGGAGCCAAATAAGGCTTCCCTGCAGTTTCACAGCTGTGTCCTTGATCACAGCTTTGTGCTGCCAGCGTGGTGAACTCTCCCTCGTTTCTATAACCGCTAAGAAACAGAAAAGTATGGAAGCTGACGTCTAAATCTGCTGAGATTAATTTTCTTTTCTCCCCAGGGAATAGCAGTGGCTAATTCTAAAACCAGAGAAAAGTAACTTAACATCATTTTCCAAATTATTACTCACAACCTTAATAGTAATGACTAGTGGCACCTTTCATTTTTCCCTTCTGCTTGAACACGAGTAAATCTCCACCTCAGATTAAAAGAGAGAAGGCACAGAGTAAAGGAAAATTGGCAGGGGGATGGGGGAGAAGCGCAGAAATTGTGTTTAACTTGCCGTTAACACAGGCTGATACAGCCCATGCTACTAGTCACAGGCAGGGAAAAGATGACCTGACTTCTCAGATACTGCCCTCTCTTATTACCGAGGCTCGTCTAGCCCTGGGCAGAACGGTTGTCCCACTCGTGCTCTTCTCCATCAGAGCTTGCTCACTCTCTCCTTAATGCCTATCCCTAAGACTGAAATTACCTAAAATTTCTAAGAGCATTCACAATTAGCAAAAATATTTTTAAATTTTGGTTCAGAAGGTTAAACTGTTTTTGTGTTTGCATATTCAGAATTTTGTGTGCCGTTAATGGGTGTGTGTTTGTGTATAGGCACACACACACACACATATGCTCTTAGCTAATAAATGCAATTCTGTTCAGACATCTGATGTAATTTAGGGCCAGTAATGACTTCGGAATGATGATGGTGTTATAACTCAATTAAGATGTTTTCAACAAACTGCCTCAAGTGAGCTGCAAACAGCTGCAAAATGCCCACTCAAATCTTCAACAATTGCCACATTAAATAATAGCTCTGTCATATATGTGTTCTTCTTAATGAATGATAAAACGCAGGAACAGGCTTAAATTTTTGTTCTTTTGGTTCCTTTTCTCCCACAGACCATCCACGTTGCCATTGTCTGTGCAGGGTACAATGCCAGTCGGGATGTTGTCACACTTGTCAAGTCCGTCTTATTTCACAGGTAAAGGTAGCTTTCTTTTTTAAAATATTTTATTTCTGATTATAACTATATAGCTCTTGCTACATCTACCCTCCTGAAGAGAAAATGAGTTTTCCTTTTCCTATGCATTTTTGGTTTTATTTTTTTTGTTTGTTTCTTTTTTTTTTAAGAAAGAACCATGAAATTTATCACCTTTAGAAATACCTCCAACTGTTAAAAGATTTCTGCAGTGAATACTAAGGATCCAGTGCCCAACTGTTGCATTTTGGGAATAGAGGCTACACCTACATGAATCGTGAAGTATCTACCTGTTTATGAATCCTATAAAATAATAAGAACACTGTCGTACTCATTTAGCCTAGTTCTGGTACCAGTTTATGGCAGACGTGTACACAGTAACTTGAAAGCCAAATGCATAAATGCACACAGGTTACACGACTACCCCAGCTTCGCATTTAGACCTTTATTTTTCAAAGTAAACCTGTCCCTATAGTCACTACTATTTTCAGAAAGCCAGATTATTTGTTCTAACTTTGGAAGGACCACTTGGAGCTCCTCACAGGAGCTCTCAAGCTGCTTTTAGCACATGGAGCACAGTCAGATCCCAAAGCCTAGAGGCATGCATGTCTAATGAAGAGAAGATAGTTAATTCACAGAATTCCCTTAATAACAGGAGTTTCGGTGAACTGAAATGTTGTTAGACTGTGTATGATGTACAGGTATGTTGTGTTCCTTGTCCCTTGTCCAGTTTAGTAAAGTCTCTCAGATTTTTTCCAACAGTGGTGGAGAAAGTGGGTCAAAATGTGAAACTGAGAGACTAATCAAACAGCTTTACTCAAACAGCACAAATAGGCTATAAAATCAATTTAGAGCATAAAGAGTTTGCTAAGATGGTAGTTTCAATATGCCACTGCACATTGAGTCATATTTTATAGCAGTGAGAATGAATCTTCAAGTCACATGCTGATATCTTGTTACACATACCTGTTCTGGGGCATAAATGTCCCCAACCTTGCTCCTTGTGTTTACCTATGAAGTGCTGCTGGAACACTGTTAGCAATCACTCTGTGCAGTAGTTTTTGTGCAACATTGCACCTTTTACCCATTTTTTATAAGCTCACCTTGTATGGTATAGAAATAATTCAGTAAATACCACTTTAAGAGATTGGCTGGGATGGGGAAGCAGAAGAGGGAGATGGAAAGGTGGGTAGAGGGGTGAAATTCTCCAAAATATGAGAGTAACTTTCATTATTAACACATATAACACAGCCTTTGTGCGAATCCCCAGATGAGCATCATAAAAAGAACAGGAAAAACAATACTTATATGATTAAAAAAAAAAAACAGACTTCTGTGTGGATTTTTTTAACAGTTAAAATCATGTTAAATTTTAAAATGATATAATTTTCCAGTTAAACTTCTGAATTATTCAATGTATACTGCCTTCATATTCCAAGGATGTCGGTTGTTTTGTCTATTTTGGTTGTTGTTTCTAGCTTGTTTTATTGTTTGTTTTGTTTTGTTTTATTTGACAAATGTGCATTTTTGTGGTGATATGAATTCTCCCATGGTACTTCTCTCATGGTACTTGCCTCCATTTTGAAAAGATTCCAATACTCAATGTGTTTCCTAATACTCTATAAATAATAGGAATCTTGTAACCCAAAAAATTAAGCAGTGTCTTTGTGTTAAAGGAAATGTCTCTGTTTTACCTATGGCATAGAGCTGAAAAATAAGCAATTTATAAACAATTTTGCCATAAATAATCTGGGAAATGTATTTAATTAAAAGGATGAAAGCCATACAAAGAAAAGTAACCTGATGGAATCTGCCCTTGTCAAGAACATACTTGCTGTTTGGCTAGCAATACTGAACATCTCAAAGGATTTTCCTTGCTCAGCAGAAGTGATCAAGATAAAGTCTAATACAGCTAATGAAACTTTATTGTAGTCAGTTGCATTCAAGGTAACCTATTTAGGTTGTTTGCTCAAAACATAATTAAAGACAAATTTAAGTCAATTTTTGCCTAGAACTAGCTCTTCTCACTAGGCATTAAATTGTCTGCTAAAATGGGAAGATGTTCTCAAAAAAGAAACAGCGCTTCTTGCAGACACTTCTTACTTTTCTTCTAGAAAATTCAGACAATGTAGCTTCTTAAGCATCTGTTGATGCTATGGCTCTATGTGCAGCGACCCATATCTCAGGAATTCTTTCTTGGATCCCCTCACCCCCTTTTTTTTTTTTTTGGTTGAATGGTGAAGACTGAATAATAAACAATGAGCTTGCCATATTTCCTCACTGAAAATTATATTATATTCCTTGCATTGGTTGTCATGAAAACAGTATTATCTTGGAAACTGATATGCAAAAAATAGGGTGAGTGGAAAGAAATTTTCTTTTAGCTGCTACATTCTGTTCAAATGTGGGAAAGAAAAGTGAAGACAAGTCATGATACTGCATCAGGAGCAATTAGGAGAAATGGAGGTGATTGATTGATTCGCATGGTGACTTCTTCTTGACAGCAGGTTCACCATCTGACGAGGGTCATCAGTGAAACCTGGCGTGGAAACATCTCTTTTTCTAAATTCTAAATGTGTACCAGGAAATATATCCTGACACTGCCAGGAAAACCATTCTGCATGTCTGCAGTGGAATGGCAGCTTACTTGTTCCACCCTAAGCTCTAAGACGAGGCTACCTAGTCCTCTGCTTGCAGAACCATCCCATTCAATCTCAAGTGTATTTTGCACAAGGAGAACAGGCATGCTTCCACATATATTGTCAAAGAGAATATGTTTTTCCTTTTTAGAAGTTTCTAATGATCAATGTTCAAGCAAACCTGATGTAGCAGGAACAGAGTTTGCCTGTAACAAGATGTATAATTGAAAGAAACGTGTATAGGAAACCCATTTGTTATTAGTTGGTCGGACACAATGTAGCTTCTCCTGAGGCAACAGTGCCATTACACCTCAGTCCTGCCCTACAGTGTACTGGACATAATCTGCTAACTGAACAGCTTGCTCCCCAAAGCACTTGTCTGCTCCTGCTGTTTTTCATTTGGTGTTCTTTGTAAAGCACTGATTTCAATAAATCTGTCTGCAATTCACAAAGATGTCACACAAGCTTTTATTAGCATTTCCTTCCAGTTTAGCAAGTAAAGCATGTTTCAAATGAGTATTTCTGTGTGTTTTGATACAAACAGGTCTCTAGATTACCTACTTCAATTTGTAGAAAAGTTCTGAGAAAATGACACTAGGTCAGTATTATCATCCTCCCCTTATGCATTAACTTCTTTGCTGTGTCCTCAAATTTAAGGTAAGAGTGCAAGACAGAAAGACACAAGACAGCGGGAAAGTTGGGCGCAAACTACAGGATTTAATATGGATGGAGTGTGCTCTATCCTCTATTGCATTATTGTACGGCACATGCTGTATATTGAACATTTTAGCTCTCTCCAGGTCTTCTCTGCCAGGTCTAAAACAGCAAGTTTCAGATTCCAGTCATACTATAAGTATCATGAGACAGAGGCAAGCTACTTGTCCAAGCAATTGGAGAAACTGTGTCTGTCTTCAGGCTCCAGGGAGCAGAAAGGGGAGGAGGAAGGGATGGTGTGGAGGATTTCTTATAAGAATACCATAGTTCAAAAACACATTTCATTCCCAGTGGAACAGGAGTTTGATTTCAGTTTTGTCTTTAGAAAATGCATGCTCGAGCCACAAAATCCCAGCAGCTTTTAACACCCAGTTTGACAAAACTGACAGTCTGTTCTCAGGGGGAGATTCAGCAGAGCTGGGGTAGCGCGGAGTTTGCAGACTCTGATAAATATGCATTGGAACGTCTGCTCAGGGGGAAGCTTTTAGAATGAGTCCTCCGTCCTTGCCTGCAACTTTTCTACTTTCCTGTCTTGGGCATCAGTTTCTGATTATGACAGATGTTATAAATCTGTTTCAGGGATGAAAAATTTTCTCCCTGAGCCAGTTTGGTTCTCCCAAGCTCATATCATTGTGCTCTGAGCACAGCTTAAGTTTCATTTTCCCAAGGCAAAAGATTAAACACCAGAAATTAAAAATTCGGGGTCATTTGGGCAAGACTGTACTTATTCTTCCCCAAAGCATCTGCAATTTGTTTTCAGTATTAACAGAATGTCCTGTGGCTTGCTATTTTATTGGAAATTCTGCAACTATATGGCCAAGTTATTTTCAATGTTTTCTTAAAACTGTAAAACTTGGGGTGCCTCAAAAGAAGCTAAAGAAGCCCAGAAGTTATAGCTTCATATTGTAAAATTCACTTCCATATTAATTTAGTTAACTCTTAATTTGAATTAACCATGTTACACCATGCTACTTTAGGGAAATTATTAAACATGATAAAAAGCATGTTACATTAGGTAATGAAGAAATGCCAAAAATGAACAATTATAAAATCTTGCTGACAGTTAAGTCAATGTGAGAATCTGTGAAAAAGTGACTTTTTCTTGCCAGCTATTGTTGCCTTGCCAGTGAACTCCCTTGTGTAAAGGCATTTGTATCCCAGCAGAAAAGTGATTTTGTTTTTCTTTTTTTTTTTAGCCCACCCAGTTTGGGAAAGCTTTGTCACTTTTATAGGTGTGCACTGCATCTATCCTAAAGCAATAGTGGCATAACCATGGTACCAGAGGGGTTGTTGAATAAATGAAGTCAAAGTCAACTAGACAAATGCTTTCTTTTATGAAGTTGGCTCCTGGCTTTAGGGTTCAAAAACTAAAATCAAGCATAAGTACTTTCAAGGTTAAGACTTCAAACAGTATTACAGTGCAATCTAAGAATAATACATTTTTTTCTTAGAACAAGTAGAATAAGATACAAAACAAAAGAAAATATAAATTAAATAAAAAGGGTGACTCGGAATTTTCAAGTAGGAGTCACGAGTCAACTCTGGCTGGTAATTAAAGCTTATGTAATCTAATAGCTGTATTCCATAGAGACCACTTTGCTTTAATGGAGATAATTTGAGATTTTAAAACCTTTGTCATTATTTCCATCTCTTTCAATGTGCTAGCCTGTTTTTGGTAGATTGTTCTGGCAAAAACTCTTAACATATGATCCAGTTTCTCACTACTATACATGCATTAACAATACATCTTTCTGTATTTCCACCTGTCCTAAAAATGCCGACATAACAGAGAAAGCATTGTTAAAAATATTTAGCCATGAAATCTTCAGTTGATTTTCACAGTGATTCTATAGATTGATAAATAGCAAGATCCATGAATGAGGCAGTCTGCACCTCTAAGATTTCTCCAATAGTTTGGGGAGTGTTTTAATCAATACTGGGTGTGAAGGGATATGAAAAGTCTTTTAGTGACTTTCCCATTGAAATTCTCCCCATATGAGAGAGCGAGAGATTGTCATATGGGTATTGGAAAGATTTTTCTTTTTCTTTTTTTTTTCCCAAGATGCCTTTTATAATTTCTGTTTGAAGTTCTTGTAACCATTTGTTACAGATATAAAAAGTATTACCTTGTTGTGCTTCCCTTAATAAGGTATAGATTTTGGAAATAAGTCCCCTAGGCTTCTGACCTTTTTATATTCTTAGAAAATAAAATTCCTCTGTTGCAAAGAGAGAATCATGCAACCAAGCAGCTGCTTTTTGAATTGCTAACAATTGAGCTATGGAATAATAATACAGAAGGGAAGAGTGAATCTTGGTTCACTATCCCTTTTTCAATTGTAGATTTTTATATTTAATTCTGTGGCAATGGCTATTCCAAAAGAATAGGCCACAAATGCTTAAGCAGATCAAAACTTTGGTGAGAAATAAGAAGTTTTTGAAATGTAAAAATAAAACATTGTGATAAAAATTCTATAGAAACGAGTAACTTAGGATAGGTTCCAAAATTCTTAGCCCTTTTTTTTTTTAAATTACTGACTTCTGTTCATTTTAGTATGCCTTTTAGTACCTCAGCAATTCTGAAAATGAGAGCGTTCAATTAGGTTCCTACATTTAAGTCTAAGAGCCTATATTGAAGAATTTATACTTGAAAATCTTGGCCAGAATCTCTTTTTATTGACTTTGGAGAAAAGCCATTTAAGGAAATCTATGTATGTATATTTTGCATATGGTTTACTTCATCAAACAGTGGTTTGTTTTTAAGATAAGGGGAAACACTATATGAGTATTTGTAATTTTCTAAATGAAGTGGTGAAACATTGAGTTTCTACTTGATAGAAAACGTCTGCATTTTGAAATTCCTTCCTTTCACATTATTATTAACATATCAGCATTTTACATGTAGCAGAAACTGTGAAAAGTTGTATTTAGTAAAAATTCAGATGTTCAAAGTCTTTGAGATAAAAGAATGTATGTGGTTATCTGGACTTGGAGAGAAATTCCCTGGCTACTCTATCTGTTTCTAGAATTTCAGGACTATCTTCTCTGGAAACAGGTACACTAGAAACCTTGCCTGCCAAACTTGTAAATTCAAACTTCTTTTTTTTTTTAATCTATTAATCTTTTAGAAGTGCTTTATCAAAGTTGTCATCTTTTGACCTCTGTTGTTCTGTACAGTTTAATATACCACCATTTACTCTAGCATTGTGTTTTCTAGCAGTACATTATGTGATGTAACCAATTTATGCTACGATTCATTTACTCCCACGACATGTCCAATGAAAAATGAGTTGTAAGGGATAACATATACATGAAGAATAAGCACAACAGACAGCTGTGCTCTGAGTTGCTTTAAGCAGGTGAAGTTAAAGTTCATTTCCCTTTTGCAGTGAGAGAAGAGGTTTGTCTTGGTCATCCATTTCTCTGAGAGTTTGTTCCAGGTTCCCTTCAGCCCATGAAAGCTGTCCTGCACCAGAGTTCTGAGGCTCTGCAGCCCAGAAAGGTCCTGCTGGGTTATCACATCTATGCCCCAGATATTGCAGGAAACCACAGCACACAAATCTTTTTCATAACTTTTATCCACCTTCATAATGCACTTAATCTCCCCTAGCAAACTTCATTGTTTTCAGTTGCTAGTTAAAGATCTTCAGGGGCCTCTTCACCCAAATTTGTACCCAAGAGAAGGGTTCTCTAGCTTCCTTCTGAGAGATACAGGTTTCTTTCCCTCCCTTTCCCAGCTTCCTTAAACTGTATCTGGTAAATGCATCTGAAGGATAGCTGTCCATCGGGCTATCCCTTAACTTAGAGTAGGAGCAATACAGTTTGTTTCAGTTTTATGAACCTTGTATCCCCAAATGTCTCTGTCCTCAAAAGAAACCAGCTTGAAGGATGGAACAGTTTTATGGGCTCCAAATGGTACAGCAAAAGGTACAGCAAAAAGTCTAATGAAATGTAGCTTGTAGTGGAGTCCTTTACACTATTGTTGATTGTCGCCTCTAATTCTCCCATCCAGTGATTCAGTCGTGTTGACAAATGATCAAGGAGAAGGAGGACATCTTAAACCATTAAATACTGCAGTGCCTCCTGGTTGATCTTTAGGTTTCTACATGTGTTTCATAAACACTTTGAAACAATCCATGTCTTCTACGTTTAGCATATAGCAGATACCATAATGCATAAAAGACGTCACCTGTATGTTTGCCACTATTAATATCTTCAGAAGGTCTTCCAGGTCTTAGCCTGTGCTCTGTTCCCTGTTAGTACCACACTCGAAGACCACAATCCACATAGCTAAAATCTCTTCTGGAGTAAGATTTTCTGTGGCCAATGCGTGTTTAGTTGTAGATGTCAGAAGGTCACTGTTTGGTTTTAGAGATATATTTATAAGTGTTAATTTTCAGCTTTGTCTCTTGACACATACTTCCCTTCCAGCTGAATCTTTACCATAATGCTAACAACTTGAAAGATATTTCTGTGTAGGAGTACAACTACTTTTATTTTCCTTCCCAGTAGGAGCTAAACTAAAGAAAATATCACCCACTTGCTCCCATTTAAGTTTCACACCCTCTGGGTCAGTCGGATAAGTACAAACTGCTACTGAAAATCTGAATATCTTTATATCTGAATTTTTTTTTCACCTGGTATATTTTATCTCCAAATATTTGGTATCAGTTCCCTTTAACTAAAGGATGATTTAAAAGAGTGTATAGATAAATGACCCTCAAGTAAGAGAATACAAAAGAAAAACAACTGGGAAATAATCCTAAGCACAATACCAGGCTCAACCCTGGCTGAGCAGAGGGATGTATATGGAATGTATATGCTGATATCCTACACATATTTGCCTTCAGCTACTGCCTTGTCAGTCCCCAGAGCCACCGCTTTTGTACTTTTGTTTCTCCTGGCCTTTCTCAACTAACAAAATGTGTTTCCTGATCACTGCTATTCCCTCTCCCTCCTTTTTCCTTTTTTTGGCAAGGTGCCTGGTTACTGCGGAATCTGCATGAGCCGGGATGTCCTCTCCTGCTCTCCTGCTGGGCGGGTGAAGCAGACATAACTGATGTGATCCCTTTGGGTTTGTAATGGGACACTCAGCAACTGGCAGCCTGCAGCATCCCCTCTCCCTTGCCCAGTCCAGATCATGCTGGAGATTAAAAAAGCCTTTGTCTCTTTGGAAAGGACATTGTGCCTTAGTGTCCTGGATATATTGTTGAACTCAGATCAGCTACCACTGTGGTGGTGAACCTACACACAAGGCTTCTAACCTGCCCTTTTTCTGCTTTTCCTACAAGTGCGTAATTTGAACCTTTTGCAACCAAAAGAACAGCTTCACTGAGATCACTGGGAACTGAGGTTGATGTTAGGTGCAGTATTTCTAACACTGTAAAATCAGGGCACACATTGCTTATTGTTATTATAACAATACCCTGCTTCTACTGAGAGGTGTATTATGATACTATAAACCATTATATGTATTTTTATGTTTTCTTGTGAATCTTATTTAGTGAGAAACAGTATCACTCTTTAAAGCAAGATGGAATAGTATTAAGGAGAAAAGCACATACTGTTCATTAAGGCAGGAAATGGAGAAAGAAATAACCTTGCTCTTTTGGGTTGAGCCCAAAAGTATAATGAAAGTGTATTGGCCCAAACTGGCATAGATTTCTTCTCCTTTAGTTCACAGAGTAGAATGTAGTAGCATCAGTCATCCTCCACCTTAACCAGCATCTAAAAGTAAATGCTCTTCTTTTTTAGATGAAAAATATCGGATGACAAGTGCACCCATTTTCCCTTATAAATTCACAGAAATGAGACTCCACTGTTCTTCCCTAGGGATCAAAGGAAGGTTGAGCCAATGCTAAAGGCTAAATGGACCATCTGTCTTCTTCCTGACTTTTGTTAACTCCTGTCCTTCCCTCTTTACTGTGAGAGCTACTAAGCTAAGGATAAACACGGAAAACTCCCTTTTTACTGCAGATCATAAGCAAGATCTACTGGCAGGTTTTCATGCTCCTACCACAGAAGTTGAATAAAGGTCAGACTTGCTTACCCTCTCTCAAAGAGAGAAGAAAGCGTAAGTGATTTAAATGTGGTGTTGGTAATAACAAAGCTCATATTATTACAGAAAAATCCTTAGGCTTTGTCAAACCTTTCCAGTCTTGTTGATATTGTCTAATTGCTCATCCCGTTTCAGAGCATTTGACTTAGCTGAAGTCTATAAGTATAGAGATGAACCTAAATCTGTGATTTTAATAAAAAATACTTTTTTCCTGTTTTTATTCAGCCTTCCCCCATCTTGGAAAGAAGAATGTGGGGAGATTTACAGTCTCCAGTCACTTTATTTCTTGAAGCTGTTTGTTATCCTGGTAGCTAGAAGATACTTAGTCTTTTGGAACACTGCTCTAGATTCCTGTAGGAGAGCTGTTGATATTCCAGGTTTACTGTGTAGAAGTGGTAAATGCAAAATCTGTGGTCCTGGGATGTCACCTCATTTAGGAGATTATTTTTGAAACTTTCCTGCCACCCCCACTTCTTCATAGACAACTGTTTTTACCACAGAGATAAATTACCAGGCTGACCTAGAAAGCTGGAAGCAATCACTTTCACAGCTCACGTCCCCAAAGGTGGATTAACTTGTCTGTCTTTTAAAGACCCAGGAGAAGAGACTAGGTCCTGAGGTATTATAAATCATCACATTCCCATCAAATCAAAAGAACTATATCCAGAAACTGGTCTAGTGTTTCTACTATTGTCATTTTTCTTAGAATTGTAACACTGTACCACATCTTGGCCACGAAAGTAGACTTCCACCAAACATACTATACCTTTTATCCTGTGATATGAGACACAGTTAAAATTTTGTAATTTCTGATGTTGTTCTCTTACAATAGGAGTTAGAAACCTTTGGACCAATTCCTTTCTCTCCCTTCTTGTATCAGGCGAAACCCACTCCACTTCCACCTCATTGCAGATGCAATTGCCAAACAGATCCTGGCGACTCTGTTCCAGACATGGATGGTCCCTGCTGTGCGCATAGACTTCTACGATGCAGATGAGCTCAAGGTAAAGAATGACAAAACATATGTTACTCCTGCACTTCTGATTTCATGTTACCCCTTTTTATTCATCTGTCTGGATTAGGGTGGAAAACGCTACATTCTCCTCGTTTAAAAATAATTCTAAGCTGCATGATTGTGTCCTCAGTTAAATGTAACTGAAAGATATTGATTTTCTAAGACCAGTGCAGTTTCTCTGTTAATGAATATATTGTTTAGCAGCTTTGAATTTTGTCTGCTGTCAAGATGACTCTGGTTGCCCAGGTTGTATTGCATTTGCTCTCATTATGTTTTACTAGGGATGCTTCTTTCTAGTAACAGTGATGGAATCTTAAGTATCTTGTTCAATAAACCTAAGGCTGCTACTGGAAACAGCCTCTTTGCGTTCCTTAAGCATGGGCATGTACTACTACTATAAGTACACACACACACTGAAGAGGTATTCAGTATTGAATTTAGAAATAGCTACCTGCTTTATCTGAATGCGCTTTCAAAAGGAATGACTGGGAAGAAAGAAAAGTTCTATGGGAAAAAAATACTCAAAGCATGAAGTAATTATCTTTTCATAGAGTTGAAAACTTTAAGTTAAATCACAGGGGCATGGCACTGCATTTCAAAACTGCACATTTTTTGCTGTGAAGGTAGGATGAAGTATTCAAATTATAGCATTTGGACCAAATTAGCATTTATATTTGGTGGCAATAGTTTATATAGCGTAAATGTATGAACATCCCAAAACAGAGAAAAACAAAACTTAGCAAATTGCTCTGCTAATTGAGGTAAATTCAAAGTACACCACTTGGTATAAAATCTTGAGTACCGAATGTTGTTGAAAGAGGTGATAAAGGGGAAAAATGATGCTTGAGAAAAATATTTCATTTGTATCTATTTTTATTGTTTTATTGATCCTCCTACATGAAGCAATAAGCAGATATTAACCTAATTAGGTAGATATTTTCCTTTGCTTTTTTATATCTTTAAAGCAAGAAGGTTTGTTCTCATAAGTCTTGTACATAAGTCTTGTACATGTCTATATTAGATGAGTCTTTTTGCAAATTCTAAGATTTTCACAGTGCTTAATTAGTCTCTCAGTTGGGCAATGCAGACCTCTTACTGTCTTCCTTCTGGTCACTTGGGTACGGAACAATCTAAAGTAAATAATAACCAGGAGACCTTGCTGTTAGACCTCATCGATCTCCAGCTTGCTGCTTTATAGGCAGCAGTATTGTGCAGACAAAATGCTATAGAAAAGGGTTGTGCTTTGCCCTCCCTCTTGAGTCAGCTTGACACCTCTCACTCAGCGGTGTCACCTTGCATGTAACCCAGAGGCTCTAGGTTGGGAACCGCTCTCTTTCTGGATATAGATATTGATGTATAAATACATCCTTCCAGATCTACCACTCTTCCTAGAGTTTATCATACTACATACCAAGCAATTCTCCTGATTTCAGTGGCCAATCAAACTGCATATAAAATAGTACTCAGCATAGGTGAATGCAACAGAACAAGGCTAAATTACATCAGAGAGTTATAAATATAAGTGGAGTTTTAAAAAGCTATGTATAATACTGACTCAGATCATTGTGCAAATTTTAGCAACAGAGGAGCTGGTTACAAACAGCAGTAGGAACTCAACTTTTGTCTATTGAATGCTCTCAAGAGAAGACTGCGGTGTTTTGCTTTTTTTTTAAGTTGTACTCTCGGGAGTTGTATTAGGCTGTCCATTATTAGGAAAACAGATGTGATGCTGGAAAGTCTTACTAAAAATTCTACTTTTCACAAAAGTAATTTTTGAATCTAGTGTTACAGTATATACCGTGTTCGGTTTTAATGACCCTTTATAGTTCTTTTCTAATTTTGTTGATATCAGTGACTGAAGTTTAAAAAGATTTAAACTGAACAGGTGTTCAGGGATTTTCTGCTTAGCTTTCATTCACTTTTGGAACACATTTTAGAAGTAGAATACATTTTGGAAAACATTCCATGTTTGTCTCTCTCCCTTTGCGTGAGTATGGGCTTCCAGCCCGTCACTTCCTAGTGCAGCAGGAGCTGGCGTGTTAGCTTAAGCCCTTAAGTCCTGGGAAAAATCCTGCTCCTACTCTGCCAGTGAACAGGAACACATGATGTTAGATCCTCCATAAATAATATGAATACTTGCTTGTTTTCAAAAATGCAGGCAACATTTCCCACTAGATTGCTAATTTTTTAAAAGGCAGAATTTGGAGAGTAAAATGTTTGGCAATATTTCTTAGCATTTCCTGGAGTTCTTAAAATGCATATTGTTCAGCTCCAATGTTAGAGTAACCAGTATCCTGAAAATAAGGCTCTTTGGTAGGTGATATCTCCTTGCATGAAATAAAAATAAAAGACCTTTGCTACAAGAAGGTAAAGACAATACTAAACATTATCCCAGATTTTCTACTCCCAGCAGACCAGCATATCTATTTTCAGTCTGCTGATCAGAATTAAGCACATTAGAAGTTTTTTTTAATTTAGAGAAGACTGATCTTTTCTTTTGTGAGGTGTCACAGCTGATGATGATCATCCTGCACCACCTTCAGGCCTGTGTTTGTTTTCTCCCTCAAGGTGCATGCTGCCAAGCTAATACTAGCCTCTTTGGAAGAGCCATGGAATAAGAAGGGGGTAGGACCAGGGAAATGTGTATTTTACTTGGGGGACAGCACAGGAGATGAGGAGGAAGAGAAGAACCGTCTGTGGAGCTGAGCCAAGGCATTAGTGCTTCCAAGAGAAAGGTCTGCCATGATTGGCACAGTAGTTTCTGGATGCATTTCTTTTAAACAGTCAGTTTGGTGATCGTAGCAGCGAGTTCTGCTAAGATGGATCTCCAACATAACCTGGCTTCTCTCCTCATTGCCTTGCCACTAGCCACAAAGGAGATCTATGTTTAAAAGCAAAACTATTCTAGTGGGGTGTAACAGTAGATAGCAAAAGCCATTATATTAATGCATTGACCAGTAGTGTTAAATTTAGTGGGAGAGTAAATCTTATCATGGCAGTTGATACTCTGTTTGCAAAGTAGGTTAAGCAGTGCATCTAAAACCACACCAGCAAAACACTGGTCTAGAAAAGCCATTACAGCTGTGATTTACAAGTATCAAGCTGCAAGATATTGTGGTTTTCAGTTCAGTCTTAATGTGAAGAAGACGTGAAGATGTGGAACACGTTAACCTTTAGTGCTTCAGCACTTCATTGCTAGATGTGGCAGCACACGTCAGTTCACTCATAAGAACATGCAGACTTTAAACCCATTGTGATCAACTCTAGCCCAGAGCAGAAGTAGCAGCTGATAAAGCAGTACTGAATATGTGATGTGTGGAATACAGATGAGGCACTTTTGTTTTCTCAGGTGTTGCCTGGCAGGCTGCATTAGGTGAACTGAGAGAAGGAAGAGTTATCTTCCCTGCTGTGTGTAAATGTTGATTGCCCAGATAAATGTATTTTGTCACCACTAGTAAAGTAGAAAAGCCATATCCTTAAATACTTCAGCCCTCAAGAATGTTGCAATTGGTCTGTGAACTGGAAGGTAGAAATGGTGAATGGTTTTTTGCAATAAATGAGCATTTGACCTGAAAGTCAGAAAGTCAGTACTTCTATGCTAATGGAAAATATTCCATCTTTTTTCCTTCCCCAAACTAATAGACTAGTTCTCACTACCAGTGCTGCCATATATGGGTTTCATATGAGAAATGTGCGTATACACTCAGTCAAAATCAATGGTGTGATCCAGAGGGAAAAACTAATTTGGGATAAAGTGTGGAATCAGTATCATCTAACTTTAGGTGTTTACTTTAGAAAGAGACAAAGCACTCCTTAGGAAGTTCCTGTTTTTTTCTATTCAAGCTGTGAAAGCACTTCACTAAGAAGTTAGACATTCGCATCATTTGGTCAGATAGATATATGGCAAGGGCTATGAAAATTAAGTATGAAAATCAAGTTTGTTCTTCAGTCATCCCTATAGTGTATCTGGGCCTCAGGGTTGTGCTTACCCTTGGCGCATACATTACTAATTCCCTGGGTGATTCGGGAACTGAAAGGCTAGACATCTGCACAGATGAGCTAATGGACTTGAGACAGTGGGTCAAATTGAAACCAGGTGGTTGTTTGACTGGCAAGCCACCTGCACACTTGCCTGCTTGTTACAGGAACTCTCCCAGTGGGAATTTCAGACAGTTCTAGAGGTTTCCCCAGGCAGCTCTTCTGTGCCTAGACCAATTTGTATATGTAAATGTTTTGATTAACATCTCTGGTGCAGAATTTGCTTGTTCCAGAGAATTGCAGAGAGTCCCTATTCTTCATTCTAGGTAAGAACTATTACTATGACTATTTACACTTGTAAATCTCCTACTGTACATCTCCTACTAGAGATGTAGTACAGTCTTATGTGCATATTTACCATGGCCAAGAGATGATTTTTATGTAGTTCAGGATAGTTCAGGATATTGATGTGTCATGCATGTACTGGGGGCAGGATCACAAGCCAGCTTGTAAGGACTGGGCAGAACAACATTTCAGGTGGTCTCACCAATTCTAGCTAAGATGTCTCTGAAAGAACTGTTGCAAAGGAGACTCCCATTAGCATCTAGACCAATTGCGCTGATAAAGGGATTGGATTGACATCATCATTGAGTTACTGTAAGCCAAAATCCCAGTAATAGATTAGGTTTTTTAATCAAACACTCTTTTCATGAGTCTCTGTACAACAGATGGCAGTAACAATAAATACAGTAGCCATTCCATTTCTTTGTTACTAGTGGAAGCTTTCCGAGCATTGATAGCATTGGTGGGACTGTAACTTTCATACATGGCCATGAACCGGTTTTGGAAAAGTTCTCAATCAATTCCTTCCAACAGAATTACAGAAAACTCTATGCTGAGCATGGGAAGGAGGAGTTGATTGAGAAGAATAAGTTCCATCTCCATGTGAGGAAGAACTTCTTTCCTGTGAGGGTGACAGAGCCCTGGAACAGGCTGCCCAGAGAGGC
>JAWLRI010001098.1:1136956-1239484 GCA_034781795.1 Crypturellus tataupa
GTGCCACGTGCTCTGGGTGTCCCTGCTGGAGCAGGGGGGTTGGACTAGATGATCTCTGGAGGTCCCTTCCAACCTCAGCCATTCTGTGATTCAGTGATTCTGTGATGTCTGAGAAACATGAAGAGGGTAGGAGTAATGATAACAATATTAATAAAGCTTCAAGTAACGAAATGGGCTGGCATACCTCAGCGTTTCACAATACTCCTTCCCTAGCACTTGCACTGGATATTGCAGAGGTATTAATCCAGAAGAGTTTATTTTCACAGGACCAGTAACTATCTACTGACTATCATTGATTATAATAATTACACTGTATTTGCATTGCCCTGCATGCAGATTATGTAGTGTTTAAAGGAAATATACGATTGTTTGTTTGGTAAGTGTTCATTGCTTACTTCAGAGGCAGACATACAAAGTCATAAAGCAGACGTACATTACTTTTCCTCCTTTATTTTCTACTTTATACTTATTATTAATGCAGTACAGGATGGGAAACACAGCATCTGCTTATGTTGACACTAAAGTGTAGAAGAGTAGGTATTTAATTACAGTGTCTTTACAGCATTGTGCTTTTAGTTGTCATATTATGGTAAGTTTGCAATTCTTCTGCATTTCACCAGCCTTAGGTCTTTCTGTGAATTTTTTATTGTACCTGTCAGTGAAATAAAACACATAGATTACTGCTGTTCTTGCTGCCCTTTCCTTTTCTTTAAATAATTAAAAAAGAGAGAGAAAATGCGAATTGCAGAGTTTTAAAAAAGTCTTAGCCTACACATTGTACAGATTTTCATCGCTCACGTGACATAGTTTTAGCCTGAATTTACTTCTTCCGACATTAAGAAGTAGGTTTTGTGTGTTTCCTGATGAATATAATAAATCCTAGAGTCTTGAAATACCAGGTAATAAGATATGCTTATGCTTGTGACACAAACCATCACACAAACCACCATGCTAAGAACTGTTTGATGTCAGCCTTCCTTTGCCCATGGTTTTCGGTGCTAGTGGCTGAATATTAACAAACCAGTTTTCCAGTTTTTGTAAGTCAAGATATTTTCTATTGAACTGATTGGGAGAAAATCAGTATCTACCAAGTAACAAATGGTAATTCAAACTCCCTAGCACAGGGGAACCTTTATAATGTGGTCAAAAACTGTTCATACAGACTGAGTAGCCTAAGTACTGCTTCCTCTGATCTCCTGACTTCTGTTTTGAAAAAAAAAAAAAATCATGCAGAATTGTAAATTAAAAATAGAAGTGTTTTCCATTACTATTCAGGCACAGAATATGAGAAGATAATTTTACATAAAATCTTAAGTTTATACCTGTTTAAAATATTCCATGGTTAAAGGATGGTCCATCTAGTTTTGTAGAAGTTAGGATAGTCAGTAGGAAATCTGTCATGGGAATGCCAGCCATGGCTGCTTTTACAGACTTCCAGCAGTTGTTCTGTGCTTGGTGATGCCTCGTCTGTTTTCTCGTCTGTGACTTTGACTGTAAAGCTAGGCAAGATACCAAAATGGAAGAGGGTTTGGCAGAGTTTTTTTGTGTGTAATTTCTCCTGAGATTTACAGATATTGTCCATTAATTTAAGACTAGAAATTCTAAGAGACTGGTACCCTGGGATGAAGCCCAGTGCAATTCAAGAAGGTGCAGTATTTCCATGGCCTCTCCCAAGAGGAGTCTGCTCACTATGTTGTTATATTACACAGTGCTTCTACTGTGTATACCAGGTCTCCAAACTAATTTTGGATAGTTACCTATGTGACAATTTAAATTAAATATTCCAAGGAAGTACTTATCTCTGGCTTATAAATCCCATTTCATTTCCACACCGGATTTAGTGTCTTGGAATCTTTGTAGTTCTTTGTTTAGTATTGTGACTTATCTTGAACGGTTGTGGGCTTCTACCTGTTTCTTGATATATAAGGAGAAAGCAATACAGTCATTCTGATCCTCCTGTGCCAGGAAGTCAGGGTAACTCTTCTTTGTGTTGTACCTAAAGTGAGGAGTATGGAGCCAACTCTCTTCCACTATCATCACCAAAATCTGTTTGTTTGTTTGGCATTTGGCTTCTTTAACATCACTCTTACTGTAGCATTGTGTGTGGCACCTCCAACAAAGGGCATTTTAGCACAGGATGAAAAAAGAGAAATGACCTTACATGAGGTTTTCCAAACATGATCTGTTTTACTAAAATTATCCAGTGTGCTCTGGAAAACAAACAAACAAACAACAACAACAACAAAACAAATTACCTCAAACTGGATTTTGTGATTGTTGTTTGTACTGTGTTTGCTCAGTATGGGATCTACCTTCTCTAAACTGTATCACCCTTCCATGAGGAGTGCAAACATTTTGCTGTCCTAACCTCACTTCTCATCAAAATAACATTTTGAACTGCCTTCTACTCAGTCATGGATCTAGATTGTATATCCTCTGTATTTGCTGGACAAAGTTAACAGTCATCCTGTGTTCTAGCACATTTCCTGTTCTTGTCACTAATAACCAAGCATCTGGAAAGGCAAGTAATGACTATGGTCTTAGATCTCAAAGGCTTTTCACATGCTTGTAAGAATAACTCCTTGCCACAGGAAAGGCATCTCATTACTGAAAGGAGGACAGCAGTGACTGTTCAAGGCATTCATTTCTGGAGTTGTTATTAATCCCTGCATCTTTTAAAATGTTTAGTGATTCTTTCTTTTGGATTTACAAAGAACTGGCGTGCATATGTTTCCATGTCTGATTCATAAGCATGCTGAAGGACTGCCAGAAGATGCTTATTGCACTGCCAGGTGGTTGGAGTTGTTAGAACTCACCATTCATAAAGCAATCACCTCTAACTTGTTTCTGAGAAACAGCTGAAGTTCAGGGAAGCTTGGCAAGAAAGTGCAGACAGAAGCTTGTCTTTCTCATTCAAGTAGTCAGAAAGCTTTCTGAAAGGTCAAAATCGTAGGTCTGATGATGAGAAATGGTGTTCATCTTACCCCGGCACACCTCTTTCTATGACAGCTTTTCCCAGCTCTGGCAGTTACAAGCTATAATGTGTGTCAACCATAGCATTGGCACATTCAGACTGATTGGGAGTTTGTGTACCTGCTTTCAAGGGGGACACAAAAGGTAAGGTGATGGGCCAGGTCTCACCCATCCAGCAATGAGGATGAAATCTCAGCAATGATCAATCTGCTGATAATTTTATTATACACTCTTCCATTACTTGCAGTCTGACCCTTTTCCATAGTTGAATGTATTCTATTATTTTTTATGATAACTAAAGCTTTCATAAAATGGTACCAGTAGTATTGTTTTAATCAGCAGTTTAGAATCTGTCCTCGCCTATCTGTCTGACTGCATTTCATATCTGATAATCCTTAGGTGAAATTTAAGGTCACAAGAAGTTAAAAGAGTGACACCAGTGACCTTAGCTAACCTCATACCAAAAGTTCCAAGAAGGATAAGAGATACATGACTGCTAAGTGAAGACTTCCTTTAAACACCACTTGTGCAACCTCATTGTTAACTGAAATGGTATTTGACCAATATTTTTTTGTTCAAATAGGTAAGAAGCTAAATCTGTGTCACTAAAATCAAGCTCAATATTCCGTACTGTGGAGGAGCCCAACTTTCTCAATTATGTCTTTATTCTCTTCAGTGTTTCTCTAGTTAGTTCTGTATTATTTGAGAGACATCTTATCTCTTTCTAGTAACAAAGCAATATAATACTTTCTTACTACTTTCTTACTGAGTGCTTCTTATACTAGGCTATTGTTAGTATGACTTGCTTGTAATTGTAATACATTCCATCCCTTATTATCCTTTTTATGCCCAATGCAGCTTTTTAGTCTCTAGGAGCATGGAGCTATTGTAATACTTACCATTGGAAAAAAGAACATTTCTTCATGTAATTTTTATTCTCTTGAAGCAATAATTGCAGTATAATAGGTCCCCACTCACATCTCCTCCAACCCAAGAGGGTTGGATTGAGGATATTTTGTTTTTCTGCTAATTTGTTGGTTTTACTGGAAATAACAGAACTAATAATTCTTTATGGATATGTCATTTACCCCACCAGCAGGAAGTGCCTTCTACCCACAGATATGTTTGTTTCTTGGTGCAGCATTTTAAGCTACTGAAATTCTGTCATTCTCTTTAAAGGTAGAAACTGCATAAATATAGCTCTGGAGTGCGTTAATTTATTGGCGAGCTGTTGGGTGCCAGCAAGGCATATTCCTCTGAGTAGCAGCATCATCCTCTTTTATTTTTGTTTTTGTTTATTTACCAAGTTCTAACCTCACATTAGGATTTCAGAGGTGTGTGTATAAGCTACCTTCATTCCTTATCTGCAACTCTTGGACAGAGGTACACTCTCTCTTGTATGGGATACAAACAGGACTACATTTTTGGTTCTTAAGTGGGAGTCTTTTTCTCCACCTCAGTGTGCATAATAGCTAATATTTTAGACTACAGTTTTCTAACAGACATAATTTGATTAATACTAGTTACTGTTTTGCCTTTTTTCATCATCCTAAATAAATAAATAAATAAGCAAACGTCTTGCCAAAAATCCCATAAGGAAAAAATCCCACTTCAGATGCATTTCTGTGACTGAGGGAAGCTATTTCAAGCCAACATAACATGTATTTATTCAGGAGGCAGTGTTGCTCTTTATTCTGGCCAGTGCATTCTGATGACACGCTTGCTTAATATCTTAACATCATGTGAAATACTGATTAGATGTCTTTGGATTTTCACTTCAAGAACCATATGGAAATTTGCCAGAACATATAATGGCTGCAGCTAATGTGCACGTATCTGCATACTTGCTGAAAACAAAAACTGGCAATTTTCATGGATTTATATCTTCCCTGGTGGATTGGTACAAAGTGCTGGTTGATTGAGTTCACTTGCAATTAAGCATGCGGTTGATCTTTCTTATCTTTCCACACGGGTGAAGGGAGAAGGGCAGCCATGAGTTTGCTTTTGACCACTGGCCAAATTCTAGCCAGGTCAGCCAGTGTGTCAGCTCTTGGCAGGGAGCTTTGGCTTCCTGCCTTTTTATCTAGCCTGGCTCTCTTGTGTCACTATTCGCTCATTCACTGCCAGGAAGTAAAAAAAAAAAAAAAATTGGCTTCATCTTACCATGTGGGTAAGACTTGCACTTTGGCCTTTGCTGGAGAAGTAGCTCCAGGAGGCTGCTGATTGGTTTTATTCTCTTTGACCCCCACTCTTGAGATTGCACCGAGTCTGGTAGGTCCCCACCTTTGACTGCCACACCATGAAACATCTGAGAGCTGAGGCCAAAGGCCCCAAAGGAACAAGAAATGGTGCTAGTTGAGACTGGCCACTCTCTCTATCCTCCACTCTCATTTTGCACAAAGGAAGGAATAAAAACAGAGTATTCATGATTTTGGAGACAGAAAGAAACAGTGAAGGGAATGCCTCAGGTTGGAGTTAAGAAGATTGAGTTAGAGTCAAATGGAAATTGGCCATCTGAGTTTGGTGGGGGTAAGCAAGGAGGGAGAAACTGAAATCTTATGGAGGAAAGCCAGAAGAAGAGGAGGGAGATAATCCTTAAAGATCACAGTAGGTGCATTATGGCTTGCCATTTGTTTTCTAAGTAATCTGTATGTCTGAGTGTCTTGTCACCTAAATAGCAGAGACAAAAGAGAGAAAAAAAAACCCACATTCTATTTAAATAGTCTTCAGTTTTATCCATTTAAAGCATGTTGGTTCAAACATGGAGCATGGCCTAACTCTTGGCACTCTTGAGTTAGTTTTGTTATTGAAGAACTTGTTACTGAAAAAGAATTCTTAAATGGCATTTTCTGCACTTGCTTGCCATGGGTTGAGAGATTTGTGAAAAAAAAAACAAGCTTCAGCCAGACTGTGTTACAGACTATGTTAGAAAGAGAGGAGAATTTGTTTGCATTTCTTCTACTTCACTGTATGCTGATGCTGATTTGAGAGGTTTTGTTTGTTCTGCCTTTTTCATACCTAATCTTCTTTTCCAGTTGTGGCTTGCTCTATCATTTCTGCATTTGTTCTACGTTACCCTAGACCCAGAGGTTCAGATAATCATCTATTTCTATCTCAACCTATTCACTCACTGCTATTTGTGTCCAGACTTGTTGCATGTATGTGTGGAAGATATCATCTGTTCATAAAGCAAGAGATGAAGCAGAATTCCATTAAAGTGACTTGTAGCTTTATGATTAATAAGAACAACAGCAGCAAGGGCCAACAGAAATAGAAAAATAATTTTAGCAAAAATGTATAAATTCCAGTCTGCTTACAGGTTTTCAAGTTTTTTAAGTAGTCAGGCAGAAGACATTCATCAATCTAGAACAGTTATACAGTATTGCTTGATTCCTGGTTTCCTTGACAACCATTCATATAAATAGTAAGGACTGGTTATGGGAGACACTATCAGTATAAGCAAAACCTGTGAAACACCTGGAAAAAATAACAGTCAAAGTTAAAGTTAGAGTTTAACAGAAGAGTCTGTTTTAGTTTAAATCAGACTTTTCTGATCATGTTTGCTGGATATTTGATAAGGATGGAGCAAAGACAGTGAATTTGCAAAGGTGAAGTGCAAGATTTCTTTTGGCATTTCTGCCAGGGAAACTGCTACACGTGACAGCCACCTTCTTCCTCCTGGGTCCTTTGGACAGTCAGAGTTGGACCCTCTCTCTCTTCTGATTCTTATTTTTCTTTAATTAAAGGCAAAATCAAATACAGTGTGCTAAAGATAGGCACAAATGTCACCCATCTTTAATTTTAACTTGTATTTCCTCTCTTTCTCAAAAATTCAGTTAACCCAGCCTCAGCAATAAGATGTTGATCTTGATCCCAGAAAAGCATCCGAGTAAGAAAGAGAATCAGTCAGATGTCGCTGCCAAGAGTTTAGATACTGGGAGGCCTGAGTGACGTGAGATGGGAACTATACTGGAACTAACCCTGATCTGTGTATGTGCTGCTGGGATTGTGGCTGTTCTCATGATTATGAGAAGAGACTTGGGAAGATTCACAGCAGGAAGAAGTTGTCCCTGTGTGAAACTGAAAAACTAATGATGAGAAAAAATGCACATTAAGAAAAGCTCTTACCTTGTGCTAGCAATGCAGTTTTATTTGCCCCTTTTTCTTAAGCTTTGTATTGCAAATTTATTTCTTTTCTTAGGCTTAGTAAAATGAATGCTGTTAAAATGGTGACAGTATTTTCCTCCCATTTAGAAACTAGAGAAAGCCACAGTTCCTGTATCCTTACATTAAGTAAGGCTCACATTGCTTTTAAGAAGGATCTTATCATTCCCCTTCATATTCATAGCAGAGATACAGCACTAAACAAGTAATGAAAAAGGTAAGTATTTATCCAGTCTGATAAAATACATTTTTATTGTCCTCTGATTCACACATCAGAGTTTCCAGGGCTGTTCCCTGTACTTGGGCCTTTTGTAAGAGCTGCCTGATGTCAGAATACATGTTTTTTTCTTCAAAGAGAACCCATCAGCTGTGACTTTGGGCACCATGTGCATTGCACTGGTTTTCTGCTCGTTGCAAAGTATAAATCAGAAGGTTTGTATAGACCTACCAGACTCTACATGATTATATTATAGCCAGGGAATTTTGCTATGCTTTTCTTCGCCTTGTTTTTTTTAAATTCTGAAGTTCTGTTCTTATCTCTCTGATACAACCTTAAGAAATGTCTTGCCTTTGATAAAGCTAGTGAGAGCAACTGCATGCTACATGCGTTGGAAATACGGATTTCCACTGGGTCATTCACTGCAAAGCCTAATTTCACGTTTTACTTTGTTTCTATCAGTCTATTTGAGAGGCGAGTATAACAGAAGAGAGCTTTAGGCAGCAGAGCCTTAGGGAGTCAACATTACTTACAGTCTGCTCTTCCTGTTCTCCTAACCCTGTGCTGTCTTCTGACTCCTTGCATTTGCTGCTGTCATTTCCCCCACCATGGTGAACCTGAAACCTTTATGTTTGGGTGGCAGTAGCAACTGACTACATTTGGGCATATTTGATCCCATTTATTAGTCTGCTTCTGAGAGGGATAACTGGAAGCAGCATCCTCTGCCTCCAGCCTTGCAATTTCTCAGCCTGGTGCGTGAGTCCAGGCAGTCCAACCTTTAGGTTCTTGCAAGATATAGATGCTGGAAATGTGTTTGTGAAAGCCAGCTGAGAAGGGTGAAAGGGGGTACAGGGTAAGCAGGGGGTAAAATTTTATTTAATGTGGGAGGGGAACATTATGTTATTGCTGAGGATTGTTTTGATGGATATTTCTTCAGAATATTGAGGATGAATGAATATAGTGAGAAATCAATACAGTATTGAAGGTTGCTTTTTTTCCAATGTAAAGTGTTTAAGAACATGCTGCCAGGGAAAACACAACAGCTACATTTTCCCCATGTTACCACATTAAACAGGAAGCACTTTCTGTAGCTCAGGTACTGCTCCAGTGCTGCATTCTGTGAGACAGGGAGGAATTCTCTAAGAACGGGAAGATACATTACTGAACAGGCAAGCATGGACTGCCACCTGAGTCAGGAGAGATTTTCTTCTGATCAGGAGGCAGGAGTCAGATGTGGTTAAGTGGGGAAAGGTTGTATTTGGGAAAGAAAGGAAGGTCTCATTTTTTCTGTAGCTGACTAGCAGGAGCTCTGAGTGCTCTGTTTAATGGTGATGTTACGTACCCATTCACAGTCCAAAGAGCAGCTAGCAAGCCAAGTTCTTAGCGCTTTGACAAACTTGTACCTCTAGTGCATAAGGGAAATGTGCAGTCCCACTAAATTTTAGTTTGGCTTTCCTCCATAACCTTGAATATTTCCTCTCTTTTCTGATTTTCCAAACTAGGTACCATTTTTATCTTCCAGCATGCATATGTATAACCCAGCAGTAGTGCAAGAGTGAAGTTCTCTTCTCTTGAGCTTCACCTTACTGTTCTATTTATCATAATGTTGGTAATGTAGCAACAAGAAGGGTGATTGCAGCAAAAATCATATTTGAAAACAAAGTGTCATGTTAGTATGTATCTTATCCTGACGCATGGCTTCAAAGTGTATTTTTTCCCCTCGCTTTACCAGAGCACTTGCCTTGTTCTTTTACACACTTACTTACTGTCATACCGTCATCCATTCTCACATGCTGTTTCCCAGGGGCATCTAAGAACTATTATCTTTGTCTGTATCCCAATGATAATAAATAGTTGTTGTTAATAAATGAAAAGTAAGACACGTGAGAAAAAAGTATCCTAACTTTACATGTATAGTGATGGATTCTGAAGTAACCATTACCACTCAGTAAAAAAACCTAGATGTATTGCTAGGTCTGTGAAAAATAATTGAATTAATGCTGTCTAGCAGCTAGAAATTAAAATCAAACATCAGGAATTATTAGGTAAGAAACAGAAATAAACAAAGAACAGTGTTACACTATTGTATAAATATGCGAGGCACTAGATCATAAATACTGAAAGCACTTCTGGTCCCTGTGTCTCAAAAAGATTTTTCTAAAACTAAAGATGAAACAGATATGACAGAAAAAAAAAAGAAAAAAAAAGACTTGTATAGTTGGTTCCAATATATCAAAAACATAGGATGACAAGATCCAGCATACCAGAAAATGGCATAGAGAATATAAATACAGAATAATTGTGTATAGAAGCCTCTAATCCAAAAGCTGGGGAAAGCCAAATGAAACAGCTAGATATGTGGAGATAAACTGAAGTTACCAATAAGCTGTGGAACTGTTTGCTACAGGAGGTAATGTTTGCTGAAATTTGCAAGTCTTCAAAAATCAACTAAATTCATAAAGGAAATATCCAT
Organism: Crypturellus tataupa; assembly: GCA_034781795.1. Classification (NCBI taxonomy): domain Eukaryota; kingdom Metazoa; phylum Chordata; class Aves; order Tinamiformes; family Tinamidae; genus Crypturellus; species Crypturellus tataupa. Next base: position 1,146,784 of record JAWLRI010001098.1, read on the forward strand.
CAAATGCTATTAATGACAAAGATTTCCATCTCTGGATCAGAAAATTGCTGCAAATCTTGGGAATATTTATGGGGTAAGTATTGATGTGTCGTTTTCCTGTTTTTGTACTTCTTACTGAGCACCTACCACTGTCCACAATTAGAGATAGGCTGCTGAGCTAGCTGGACTTTTGACCTGACACCAGAGAGGCATTCCTAAGTTATTTGACCTCTCCTGTTGGTCGCTGTTCCCATTTTCGATCTATTCATATCCATTGTGCCTTCCAAACAAGACCAAATTTCCTCCCTTTCAAAGAGGTTGAAGTTACTCACGCATGTAGAGATTTCACTTTCATCTAGTTAGCAATAAGTATTCGCATGGGAAATCCACAAATTAGCCCATCTTCTGTTTATGGAACATTATTTGAAAAATAATAACAGAATTGGAAAAACAAAATCACTACAATTCTCTGAGCAGGTACACTACAAGAGTCTGCTTCTTGTTTAATGTATTTGCAGTGATTTGGTAAAGGTGTTGTGTTTTCTTATCTCCAATATATAGGCCACCAGGCTGAAGTATTTTTAAGAATAAAAATACATAAAATCCATGGAAATGTAGTCTGTATACAATTCATTCACAAACAGAAAAGGAGCCATCATTTTATCCTCTACCATCTCAGAAACAGGAAGAGTTGATTTCATTTTTATATTTGTTTGTATCAGAGTACTTTTTGTAATAATGACACTTCTGCTAACTGTAATGAACATCTACATCTTTGCTATCGTAGCAGTAGTGAGAAAGCTGAGCTAGGCTGTCAACAACCACTAGGTAACACAGGCAGCTTTCCTCAGAGATGATCTGAGCAGAGTCAGGGAAGACAATTTTTTGAAGAATCTGTGGACATGAAGGCTCTTGTTCTCAGTTGCCCAGCATTTACCACAATAATCACGTGTGCATACCATTTGGACTCATGGGTATATAATTTCAGTATTCATACTAAAAGGACTAAGCAGATCAGATGATGTAGTTTCTTCTCAGTCTTTGGTAACGGAAAGAATGAGGATGATTCTGATGAAAGATCTTTAATAGAAAGATGTTATATAATTAAGTTTACTAAAAGACCAAGAAGAATCACTGTCAGCACTAGGAAAATGCCCTTCTTGCCCCTCCTTCTATGAACAGAAATTCAGATCTTGAGATCAAGGTATCTATGGTAAAGATACAAGCTGTGGTATTGGTACTGAATTAAGAATAATACAAATAGAAAAGTATCACACTATTCTATTTCAGTTTCCTCTTTTGCAAACTTTGTGCTTTTCTATTCATCTTTAAGGAATATTTAAGAATTTTAAGGCTTGTACAAAATATTTAGACAATATTTAGACAATTAAATGACTAAATATCAACATCTATGTCAAGTGGATAACATGAAGGTTGTTGAATTTTGCAATAAGTTGTGCGCAATCTGATAAATTAACCCAAATTCTGTCATTTCTTGACTACTGAGTGTCTATTTAACAGTCCTATTCTTTCATTTCTTTTAGCAAGACTATACATGATGCAGAAAAAGTGAGTCTCCATGGTGCTGTTGTGTAGGGTTAGGAGTTATCCTTGGCATGAGTTTGGAAATGTTGCCATTATTCTTGAATAGTGAAGCTGGAACTAACTTGGTCCCCTCTTTATGTTGTAGTCAACTCTACATCAGAGGGAGAGAAAACTTGAGATACATGGAACCAGTTGGCAGTTCAGGTTTCAACACAGACACAAATCAAACACACGCCTGCCAGCTCTGCTAGACTGGAGTAGGACCTGCTTCTGACATTTTCAGAAGCGATTCTTTCAGACCATCCATCAGGCTTCAGGATGGCAGGCTTTTTGCTTCTGAGTACCAGGTCTGCATGACCTGCCAGACAAGAATCTCCACCTTGCAGAGATACTTTGCAATTGAATTATGTATCAGGAATCCTGAGGGCAAAGAATGTAATGGCTCGTTGTAGGTGACTCTTACGTTTCCAACCTCTTCTTCCCTTCCCTGCTTGTCTCAGACTATCCAGAATCTGCCGAATCCCTGTCTTTTTAGGTCTATTTACTTTAGCATATTAAGTTTATTCTATCACCATACTGCATTTGCACTAATTAAATGAGGGACATGCCATGCAAAGTTAATAACTTAGGGATGGGCAATAATAGAAGCAAATTCAAGTCTCTAAAATTTCACTAACTCTTTTATTATGTCTGTATGATTAGAGAGCTGATCTCTGTGGCTGGTCTAGCACAAAGACTTCAAGTGGTCAATTCAGAATGACTTACAAAGTTTGGGATCGCTGTCATGATTCCCATGGATTCCCATGGATTCATGATCTATTCCTAGGGCTTTGATGCAAAGGAGACAACTGAGACCACACATATAGAGTTCTGGTGATGTCAGTTCAAAACTGATCGCAGTTTTAGGCATAGAAAAAATAGTAATTCTGAGGAACATTGAGATTCATTTATGTATACTCAGAGGCTTAATACTGATCTTGATTGTATCTTGATTGTATCTTGATTTCTTTTCTAAGGACCATACATATTAGAATGAGGGCAAGCAAGCAAGGATGAAGTAAAAAGATAGCTTTTAAAGCCCATGAATTAAAGCTTGCTGTGTGTTACTTAACTCCGTTGTCTTTCAGGGTGGCTTATACAGAGTTCTGGAGGTTTGTACCAGATCACTTGCTCGTGCTACTTTTGGTATTTGACAGTGCAAATCCGTTCAGGAGAGCACAAATACCTTATATGCATGTAGGTAACAATGCCAATGCCAATTTCATGCTTCAATTTGTACTTTCTTTATTAAGAGTATATTTAAGATCATCAGATTTTTCCTGCCTTTTCGCCTAAAATTTGGCTGGAAAGCTTGCTCCAGTATCTCTGGTACTTTTAATGAATTTAGCAGTGGGGGAAAGTCAGCCTTGGTGCAGAAGCTGAGATGCATAAGAAAATGGTGTGATGTTTTAAAGGGAAAGTAGCAAGTCAGCATACATCAGCACATACCTTCTTATTTTATATTCAAAAAGAGAAGTACACTCCAAGTTACTCTTGCTAGCCTCTATCCCATCACTCTTGAGACTTTCAAATAAAGTTTAGGAACTCATTCTACTATACGAGGGTTTTCTTGAGGGACTTTAGAGGAAATTAACTCTTCTGCGCAAAAGTTGTTTCACATAATAAACCTTACAATGTCAGTGAAGAGATAGGAGACAGATAAACCCCAGAATAAGTCTTCTCAATTTTATGAATGCAATTGGTTTCTGACTTCCTTCTCCAAACTATAAGATGCCAGGCCACATCCTGAAGTCTTACTCCATTCAAGTCCCCTGTAAGTGAAATACTAATTGAAGTTAAAGAGAACAACGCATAAGAGAGAAGTTAGTAAAAACCTCAGATTTTTAGTGGATGCTCTTTAAACATTAAGTGAGAGGAACTTCAGGTGGGCAGTAGGAACCACTTTTCAAAAACATCTGTGCTATTTCCAGCAGTGGCTTTTGGTATGTAAGAATTTGACTCTCATAGTAAGAAAATGAAACAGGGTTCAAGGCCCATGAAGTGACACTAAAGTGGCCCATTCTAGTGACACTGTCACAATTAAATAATAAGTTTAGTCTCCTAATTTATTTTGGAAGCTGTAGAAAATTTTTGTTTAGTCCATATATGCATAAATATATATATATATTTATATGAAGTATTTGGATGTGGCCTTTTTATATATAAAAATAAAAGATAAAATATTCAAAAATCTTTTTTTCAGTTTCTCTACTTCGTGTAATGTGGTATAATTAGTTACAAGTTAAATATGTAGTGTTGAAGTAATATCTGAATTGTTAAGAAACAAATTTTATGAAACATTGTGGCCCGTTGGCCACACTAGTAGCCATTTAGACCAATGGGCCACAACTGTGACCTTGAGATCTGCAAAACATAGAAGAAAAAATGTATCTTTTTTACTTCAACTTATATGTCAGGAAAAAAAAGAGGGGGATTGGCAAGCCCCAAAATTTTTGTTTTGTTTCAAACGGCAATCAATTTATAATACACCTAGCATTTTGGATTAAGTATGTATTTCAGTTTTGTCAAGACGTACAAAAATGTCTCAGAAAAAACTATTCTGGCTGATCTAATTTTAATTCTATTGTGTGAAGTACTTGTCTCAAACAGTGTTTTTATTGAAGGCTTCAGAAATTTTAACATAATACAGATCTGACATTAATTTAAAACTAAGATTTTAGATATGTATTTCCACTTAGCATTTTATGGTTCAATTTTGCTGGCGCTTAGAGAACTTCCATTATTACAAGAAACTGGTGTCAGGAAAAGATATATTCGTAAAACAATTAATCTCTAATGAAGCTTATTTTTTTCTTCCTCTTTCTACTTTCTGTTTCCTGTTAGTCGGAAGTGTCTTGGATCCCCAACAAACACTACTCTGGTATTTACGGGCTGATGAAGTTGGTTCTCACTAAGACGCTACCTTCCAATCTTGAGCGAGTCATTGTCCTCGACACAGACATAACATTTGCCACTGACATTGCTGAGCTATGGGCCGTCTTTCACAAGTTCAAAGGTATTCTAAAGATGTTTTAATTTCTTGCTTTACTGGGAGGGAGAATGGTTTGCTAAAGTAAGTGGTAGAGCAGGGATGAGAGGGCTGTCTGAGATTTGTTAAATGTTTTCACTCTTTCGTGTTCTGATGTTTTAATATAATTGTTCCATCTATGAATCCATTGTTCCATTGTTTTCCTCAACAATCTTACATATAGAATGGTTGACAACATTAATTATCTCTTTTTTTGTTTTATTGGTCTAATTATTTGAAAGAGATGAGAGTAAGAGTATAGTATGTTTTTAAAGAAAGAGTTATGAGGATTCTCTATTCATGTATCATTTCAAATGCCTCTAGTTATTCAACATCAAAAGAACTTGTTTAATATTGCTTTTTATTATTTTAATTATTATTTTAAATATAACTTTTTATTGCCACCAGAAGTGAATGTATTCGGATGGTGTTTGGACTGGAGAGAAAGATGAATGGGGCAGATTTTTGCTTGTGAATAGAAACAAATTATTACTTGCTTATTAGGAATGAATTGTACTTAGTATTGCCCCTGTTAATGAGTTGATACCATACTCTGAACGTGGCGGAACCACCTGTAGAAGTTTTCTCTACATATCCGTAGCTCCCACAGCTCCTTGAAAATTTTCATGAGAATTTGATTAAGGACATTTTCAGAGTAACTCGTTAAGGGGGTTGATACAAAGAAGATTGCTGCCTTGTCACAAGCCAGAGCCCTTCCCCAGCTAACACTTCCTATTGAAGCTACTTAATTGTCTTGCACCGCAGTGTTAACGTTTTTTCAGACGTAGAGACATGCCCTGTTGTGCTCCTGTTCACCCTAGAACACGTGTTGGAGTTCTGGTAAATACAGAGATGTCACAGTTTGAAAGTTTGCAGCCTTGTAAGACCTGTAGGATGTAACTCAGCTCTGTTTAAATCATTTCAAGCAAAACTCAGCCTAAGCAAATGAAAGTATTTACAAAAGCCAAAATAGATCACTCAGTTACAAAGGTGATAGAAAAGAGAGTACATTTAATGTACTTATCTCATACTGATACGGTCTCTGACTTTCCCAGTATCCAGCTAACAAGGCAGTAGCTGCTAACTTCATCTCTGTGGTCAAGGAATCAATTCTAGTGCTTGCTTCTCAATGAATCCATTCTCTTCTTTGGAAATATTGATATCCCTTCAGGAGGCCAGAAGCAATCATCTTTTACTTTACTGACCCAACTGCAAACTGTTGCTTCATTGAGGAATATAAAGTTTTTCCTCCTCTATAGATTTTGTAAAAAACTCTTCATGAAGCCTTTCCCTACACTGAACCCCCAAATTCCATACAAACATATACCTTGACAACAATAATTTAAATGTATGCACAGGGACTAATGTTATGCTATAGTACTGTTCCACTCTGCTCTACTGTCACATTATTGTGATATTTTACTGAATTTGCTATATTAGCATGCAAGGGAAATTGGGCATAGAGCATGGCATGATCAAAGATATTGCGATGGGACTTAAGATAATGTGGGGGATCATCTCACTTGAATTTCCCTCCATAGTTTCAGTGAATGCACAACAGTGGTATTCTCCTTTTTACTGAAGAAAGAAAACCAAGCATAAAAGCTACTTGTAAAGAAGGGAATATGAAACAGTGGGCAGACCTAAGATTGAAAAATAATATAAGCAGAAAAGATGGAAAAGAAATGATTATTTAAAGCTAAAAAGCAAGTGCAAGTCACAAGTCTCTAGATAGAGAGGCAAGGTGGTTCAGCTGGTCAGGGCTGTGAGAAACTTTAACATACACAGAGGCAGAATTCCTCCCAGCCCTCATAACATTCCTGTCATGATCCCAATGCCAAAAATCAGGAGGTGGCTCTCAAGCCAGGAAATGATTTTAGAATTATTTTTTTAGTTGTCTGGTCTGTCTTTTGATCTCTGATGACCACCTGCTTCTTCACTATATTTTTAAGCCTAGCAATAACTTTGCTTTGATGCCTTCATCTGCTCATTTCCCTAAACATGTGATTTTGCAAAAGAAAAAATTTATGGCACAATCCCCTATCCCCAGGATCTGAGTGGTGTAGGAGAGGACTTGGGAAGAGATATATGCCCAAAGGGACCCTGCAGCTTGGCAAGAAAGAGAAGAGTAAGGGTCCTAACCTATACTTGTGCTCCAGCCTGTGTCACAAGTTGGAGATCCATCAGGAAAGTGGGACTCGTTGGGAACGGATGATCTAGAAAGTGAGGGTAGTTAACTACCTACTGGAGGGATACTGCTGCAGCCATTCAAAAATCTGCAAAATCTGACTCACAGCAGCTTAGAAAAAGATTTTTTTTAATCATGTAGTGATTCTTAATTTGTCCTCTGTTAGTTTTTTTTTCTCCTGATAGTGTCACTTCAAATGATTTTTCATGTCGTTAACCTCAGGTAACCCTCTAGAGTACCTTTTTTAAACTAGTGTTTTAGTTATCTCCTTGCTTTTCTCATCCCAAGAAGTCCCAGGTAAGTTATGGATTTCTTTGGGACAATCTAGCATGCTGGTTAAAATACTCCCTAAACAAAAAACAAGTAACATTCCAGTGATAGACAGTTATAACCTCCATAGGAGTCTGACCCTGTACCTTACTCCAGTTTGGAGAGTAATTTTAGAACTTCTGATTTTCCTTTTAGAAATGTTCAAACACTCAATTGTTGGCTAGAATTGTCCATTTAAACCTGTTTTCACCTGAGATGATTGTTTGAGCAAGCAAAAGACTTGACAGCAAGCAGTAGAGGAAAGCAAAGAGCTTCCTTCTGTGGGGTGATGGCAGGTAAGAGATAAGAGACAGCAAAGTCTCTTCCAATTTCCTGGCATGCAGAGAAAGAGAGAGAAGGTCCTAGAGTCTGTGAGTCTTTCTGTACTCAGAACAACTTTTCTTCCCAGATGAACATGATGACTAAGAGGGACTCTTTGCTTAAATTCCCTTTTTTTCTAGACAGTGCTCTTGGAGGAAACTGAGACTCAGAGCTGTCTTGTAGTTTAGCCAACTCCAATTTTCTGTGTGGAAAGGCAATGTTTTAAATAGCACCCGAGGTATCTAGTATCTGTTCCACTAAATGCTGCTTTTTCCTATCCCAAGAGCTGCTGAAAAGATCAGGCCCTTACACACATAGTAACTTAATATTTTAGTTGGTAAAACTATTATTACATTCACTCTCTAGATGGAAAAAGAAGCAATATTCCTTTTTAAATTATTGCTCTTTCTGCCCTTTTCTGATAAGCTCTTTGGATATGCCCTTAACAATAAATGTTTTAACTATTCTGTAGTTGAATGCACAAATTAAGTTTTTACATATGTGAATTTATTTGAAATTCTCTTCTTTGAAGTGGCAACCTTAGGCTTTGGGAGGAGTTCACACCACTTTTCAGTAGCCTGAAACAGTGTCTCTCAGGCAATGTGATTTTAGAGGCTCCTCATGGCAGTTATTGTGGTTGTATAATTATTACTACTTTTATATGAAAGTTTCAATCTTTATGCATAAGTTTGTCTTTGAGAACTAGTTACTGAAATCTCATGAATCAGATCCAGCTTTTCAGGTGGGATTTGGGCATTTCTATTTTATCCACATTTTCCCTTACTCTCTCAAAGATAAGCAGACTGTTTCTCTAGGACACATAGATACCTCGAGAATATTGACTTCAAAGGTGTGAGACTGCAGCCACTCTGGTGAAGATAACTCCTCAAGCACCTGTGACTTAGTTGACACCGATTGGGTTTTCTGATCATCTTTCACTGGATTTTGGCAGTTCTAAACTTGAGAAAGCATCTAGCTTAAGGGCAGAAGAATGCGACTTTAGATTGTGAGCACTCTTGGATAAAGTGCTGCAAAGTGTTTAAGACAGCAAGGATTAGTGTAGCCAATATACTTTTATTGCGGAAACTGTCTGAATTCTTCTGAGAAAAGAACCAGTCTAGAGCTATGCTCTCTGCTCTCTTTAAGTTATTTTAAAGGCCACATGTACTAATTGTTTTACTGTTCCTGCTCACCCACCTTCTTGATATGCAATTTCTTTTTTTCCAAGCATCTGTTTTTGATTTTAACTGTTTGTTATATACAGCTTCTCAAGAGCACTCATTTTAATGTTGCTGTGAATTTATTGGGCATCTGACCATAAAAATCATAACAGTTATTGTTTACAGGTTGCCTTTCCAGCTAGGATCATAGTCTCCTTGTCCTGGGTGCTAAATATATGTATAGAAGAGACTTGTTTTTGTGCTTTATTGCACTTTATTGTTTAGTGTCATGTGGCAATTCTTGTCTGCAAGTAGATCTGTTAGGCTATTGCCTCGTGTGAGTCACAACTGAGACCCACAGTGAGACCTGAAATAATCGCTGTTGAGATAAGTAGTGAGGGTCTCTGTGTTACACTGAATACCACATCTGAGACCATGCTATTTCTAAGTTCATATAGTAACTCAGAGGCTACACTGAGCAGTGATGCCTTACTACTATATATCAGTCTCACAATATAGTTTGGCTGGCCAATCTTGTAATTATTTTGTGTACTTTTAAGTAGAGAGTACTTTTAGGTAGAGAGTAAGTACATTTAAGAAAGTAGTTAGTAAATAAGCAGTGTATTTTAAGTAATTCAACACAGGCTGAGTCCTCTGCAGAACTTAAACTACAATGACAATTCATCTGTGCAGTTAAGTCTTCTTCAGAAATCCAGTTAAGGCATTAAAACAGAGTCACCTACCTGCATTAACTAGGCATCTAAGAGGAGAAATGCCAAGATCCCCATACTCCTACTTTACTTAGATAAAAGCATGCAGTAGAAACTGTTTGCTTTGTGTCAAAAGCTCAAACAATGATAAAAATCCATACTGGCATCATAAATACCAGAGAAGGTCAACAGCAATTTTGGTGCAGGATCAAATGGCCACAGTTGAAGAGGATTGGCACATAGTCAATCTCTGTATTTGCAAACACTGATTATGTTGGTGCTTTGGCATATTGTTGCAGGTTCCTGAGGTAACAGTCTATGTTCATGCTATTATTGCAGCTTCTTTTGGAAAAAAAGCTAACAAAAAAAATCACAGCCATCACAAAATTCAACATCTCCTGGTTTAGTAATAATATTCCTATAAGAACTGTTGTGTGTGCAGTTGTAATATCAAATGCATGCATAACTTTCTGTGTAAATTTAGTGCGTCGAAAAGTAAAATGCTGATGGCACCAGTGAGAGTCAGGCAGAGTCAGCAGGAGCGGTACAAAATTTCCCCAAATTTGCCTCTGTCAGTGAAGTGCTGTCTTGGTAATAGGTTCTTCTTCTACAAAGATTGTACTTTTTATAGGTATGCTGGCCTTGTGAGATGAAAATTTAAAATTCATTTTCGGTTATGTCTGAAGCCAGGATTTGATCCACAGGATTGCTTCTCCTTAGGTTCTGTGCTCTAGCCTGCCAGTTTACACTCACCAGATCGTTAAAGCTTCCATGTATAGTTTTGAGACAGGATCTCTGCAGGCTGACACGTGTTTGTGTTAAATCCTGCAGTGATCTTTCTGTTCATTCTGGTCATTACAATAGGTTTCCATTTTCTTACTAATCAAGAGGAAGGCATTAGCAACATGCACCTTATTGCATACAAAAATCCACAGTATGAGTCAGGCTTTGTGTGGAGGAAACAGGATCACGTTGTAGCAGAGTACATTAATAGAATAGTCAGGCAGCTATTAAAATAGCTTAAAATCATCTGAATTTTTATAGGTGTCTAGAAAGGCCGAATGGCACTTGTCGTTGCTCTTAAAAAGAACATCTGTTAGTTTCTGAAAGGGTTGTATTAGTGTTTAATGGACGCTACAGTACATAGCTCATCCTAGGCTTATTCCACAAGTGAAATAGATTTTCTCTTTGAAATGGTCCCCATGGAGACTATATCAGTTTAAAGTTTTCAATTGTCAATTATTTTGTCCTGTTTTTTCTTTCTGCTGCAGAATTTTTGAAGCTTCATTGATAACGAATATGATTTGTTATCTGTAGTTAGTAGAAAAGCAGAGGGTATGGTCCTCCTCTGCCTCTTGATGCTACTGTATGACTTGCATAAGAAACTATAGGAATGAACACCAAACAACAGTTTAACTTTGTGAAATACCAAAGGAAGGATGGATTGAGGGCATTTTGAAAAATTACAAGCTTATAAACATGACTGGAGATGAACTTTGCTGATTTATTTATTTATTTTTAATTTGGAGGGGATCAAGCAAATATATGAGATGGTGATTTTGTGGGTCAAAGGAAAAAAAAAACACTTCTCAGGCCTTTTTTTTCCCCTTCTAATTGCCATTTTGCTTTTGCCGTGGTATTTTTTTATTGAGAAAGCAGCATGTAAGAAAGTTGACCTCAGTAAATGAGCTCTAAGGAGGAGAGTTTATTATAAGCGTCAGCATGTGCACATAGCAGTTTATGAGTTTCAATGTGACAAGAGACATAGACAGAAAGATCTGATGATGAATTGCCCCCAAAATAGAATGTCACGGTTTGGGAAATATCTCTAGTTCTTTCTTAGTTGAATTGTTTTTTATCTGTTTCTAGCACTAGAAAGAAATAGAGGTTAAACAACAGTATATAGAAACTGGGTACAACTCATAGTGGGGGAGATTCTAAAATGAAATAAGAAAGTGGTTCTTTTGTTTTCATATTGTTTTCTCAGAGGTACTCTTTGGTCCTTCTTTCAGACTTTTTCTCAGGAGACCTAGGACTGTTTTAATTAAAAATGATAGTTGATATTCCTTTGTGATCTTCTGATTCCACAGCTGGGGTTTTCAGAAGAATAAACAAGCACATGTTATATGAGTTGTAATATAATCTTGTTGACAACACAGAAATTTTGAGGATTATTTTCTATCTCTTCAGCATCAATCTAATGTTTTTTTATGCTGTATTTTTCTTCAGTCTTTGTTAACCTGCCACTCATTCTACAGCTGTCTTTTTTGGGTTAGATGCTATGATGTATCAAACACCCAAACTAAACATCGTATGACTCACCCCGTGCTAAAGCAAAAAACCATTTTTTTGTCTTCTCTGAACTCTTTCTTCAGAATTTAAAGAGACTTTAATTGTATTAATCTGTAGTACACCAACGGTGGAGAATGAACCTACAGCATTTGAATTGCCTTGCAGATCTTGGCTGAAAGAAGTCTGGGCAGAGCCAGTCATTGCGGGAGCAAGAGTGCATGTCCCCATCTCCCTTGGCTGGCACAAGCTGTGACTTCCCCAAAGGTGGAACATGCAGCTCCCAGAGGGTAGATCCTGGGAGAAGGTGCACTTCTGTTCTGTATTTTTATTCATAGTGGAGGAGAAGAGCAATTCTGGGAAATGGATGCCAGTGTTGGAAGCCAGAGTCACTGGGAGGCTGTGCTGCATGAAAACTGATCAGAACAGAGGGAGAGAGCAGACTGAGGTGGAAAATAACAGTAACCCCCCACTCCAACCCGCACAATAAAAAAGGGAAATTATCCAGGAGTTGATGACTGCTGACAGACGTTTTGGGTTGATTTTTTCTCCTGCAGCCTACTCACCCTCTCCTGCAGTAACAGATCTCCGATACTCACCGATACTCAACACAGATCTGTTTAGTACTCCTGCTCTAACAAAGCTCAACTTACTTATATTTCTTTTTCCTAGAACATTATTAAAAAACATAAACCAACAAGCCCCAATTTTAGCTATTCTCCTTGGATGAGGCACAAGATTAAGCCCATGTACTAATCTGTCCACCAGTTACTTCTGCATTCCCTCCTGTCCATCATTGCAATGATGATCCAGCTTTACATATGTGAAAAAACCAAGCAGATGAGACACATGGATCATGCACCTAACAAATGAAGTTTACTCTAAGGTTTAAATAATTGTATTACTCGGACTAGAGAAGGAATGTTATTTAATAGAGAGGTTTCTGTGCCTAAGGCCCTTGTTCTAATCCCATACAATCAAGTACATGCTTTTCAATTTTCTCTGTGAAGTTCATTTTTATAACTGGGTTTCCTGTTGGTTTTGTTTTGTTTTGTTTTCTTCCCATAACCAGACATATTCTGCAAGATTTTCTTGCTCTTCATTAGCAATCTATATTTTTAAGGAGCTAGAGCCTCATTTCCAATCACAAAGCTCTTGTCTTTGGTTTCATGCAGTGAATCATGCCTGTGATACTTTTCTTGACAGCAGAAGGATTTGCATAGAATCCAGTGACACAAAAGGAGGAAGGTATTGCCCAGTAGGTAATAGTGGTAGGATCGTCCCACCAACAGAATTGAACTCATGATAGTGTTCTATGTGGAACTAGAGAGAAGGGAAAGGAAGATACAGAATTAAACCAATTTATTACACAAGTGAAGTAAGGCTGTGCAGAAGTGCACCATATGCAAGAGGCATGGACAGTAACATGAGTAACATGAGTTAGAGATGTAAATAAAACATGTAAATAATCCAATAATATAGGTTGCCTTTTTCCAAGCATTCTGGAGAGTTCAGTGTCCTATGAACCCCTTATTCTAACCTTTAAGATAAAAGAAAGGAGGTATGTTGTAGTGGTTCCATTCACTCTGCATCTCCCAAGTGTTTTTATTCGATTTAAAGCTCAAGCTTGCTTTACTTCATGCCATGTATGTATCTTTATTTTGCATTTAGCATGGGCCAAGCAATTCAATTAAATGAGGGAGATTTCTTCCTCTAACACTTTCCTCAAAGTAAATCTTTTCCATGCGTTGAGATGCTGCTAACAGGAGAAGGATTTTTGTCATCACCATTGCAAATGCATTCAAAAAAGTGATTGACAAGCACAGTCAACAAATGTGTCCACTTGCATTTAGCTGCAGTAGAATTAATAGGCAGATATAAAGGGAGGTGATTTTGCACTGCACAAGGGCTGTTTCTGAGTAGGATTTGGACCTGAAGCACAAAATTCATGACTGTGGTAAAGGTGTGCAAGTTAATGTCAGTAAACCAGATGTACGTTCTACATTTTCTAGTAAAGAAGCAGGTCAGTTTATGTTCCCTTTGCCCTGCCTGAGTGTTTAAAAGGGTCTCAACATCTAAGCTGACCATATTCTCACTTTGGTTTAAAACAAGCTTCTGATCTTGTTGGTACAAGATTCATTATGGAGATGCGGCTGAATATGTCAGAAGAACAGGTTCTTAAGAGCCATTAATTGCTGGCAGAACAAGAGAAGCCCTGAAGCTGTTTATGTATCTGTTTGGGGATGCTGAGGTTTTTTTGTTCAGTCAGGGACTGGGAGACCTGTCAAATGAGTGCTATTCTGACATACCCAGAGGATTTGCATGGTGGGGACAGATGTGGAGGTGTAGCAGAAAAGGTGTTATAACATCTAGTGATGCTGTTGATAAATAGGCCAGACCATGAACCGTGCAAAGGCTGAGGACCTAGCACATACCTACTGCTTCGACTCTGTTGAGATACTGATAACCGTGAGCAGGATTGAAGCACTGCAATAAAATGGACCATACTACCTTCTCTCATACAAAGTTGTCCTTGGCTGACTCTCTGCTACCACTTTTCTAACTCTCTGCTACCACTTTTCTGTCCTGATCCATCAACATAAAATGTCTGCAAGCTTATGCTGAGACCATCTCAGTGAAATGCACATCACCTCCGAAGCTGGCTCAGGATCTCCTGAACTTCATTAATTCATGACATTACCATGTCTTCCTGCAAATGTTAGATTTAATAGGCAGTAATAATATGTCTTTCCTGCATGCCTCAGGATATGATTATTGCAGGTGCCAAGTGGCATTCTCTATCAGTATCTACAGGCTTTTTGCCAACGTACTTTACAGTCATATTGCCACCAATTTTTACAGTATCTTGAGATTCAGGTGCTTCCAATATTACTAAGAATTGTGATCTGAATGTTCCTGTACAAGTATCCTAAAAACCTGAGAGAGCACATCGCAGCTGGTAGAAACTGGCTTTATAAAACATTGGCATCAACTGGATGATGCTGACTTACATCAGTAAAAGAGTCCAGCTCCTGAATTCCCTGATTAACGTAAACATTCTTGCTCAAACTTGCAGCTTCTTTTAGAGGCTAATGGAAATAGATGTGAATTGCTGGGGGAGCAGTCTTTGAAAATGTTCTCCTCAACTCTAGAAACCCAGTATAGGTCACAAGTGAAAAGAACTGAGTGACCTCAGCCAGGTCTGACATGCATAAGCAGGGCAGTACAGGGATGCTGCGCTGGGGTTGAAGGTTAGAGGCACTTCGGCAGACTTAGAAAAGGACGTTTGCATGCTAAGTGTCATTTTCATGATCATATGATTCTTTCAAAGATAGTTAAAGGAAGGGGGCAGTAATGGTAGGTAAATAAGAGAACAGTGTGAAGGTGAAGAATGGGAATGGATATATGGAATATGGAGCAGGAAGGAAAGACTACAGAAATGGAGGCGTAGAAACACATGAGAAGTTAGTGAAAAATAGTTGATCTTGAAGTCTCTTGAACCTGAGATTGGCATAAATTGTCATATACCACAGCAAATTTCTGTGCAACCATATAGAAGCGACTGTGTGTTTTGAGAAATTTCCTGCATATTCTTGGCAGCAGCATCTGACTGTAAGAAAAAATCTTGCCAATCAAATAGTGAGATATACATGATCATTAAACGGCTTCTCTGCATCTGTTTCAGCCTAAGTGAGGTCTTCGCCTCTTGCAAGACGGGTACTGCAGATATCACCCCCACTTGGCTGCAACAGTTATCACTGTTGTCACTATTTATTGTTTGCTCTGCAGTATGTGGTGCAGGAGCTCCCTTTCTGGACCAACCTTCCTGGTCCAGTTTTTTAAAAAACAGTGGTAAGAACTTCACAGCAAACTCACTGCTGTGAAGCCAGGTGGCTTTCTTCCTCGTCCTGAAGAGCTTTAATCACTGATCTAGCCTTTCTGTGGGGTAGGAGGCTTGAGAATAATTTATAAAACTGAGCGGTGATGAAGTCCCATCCCTGTGATTCTGTGCTTTGGCTTTATGCTATTGCTTTTAAAGGTTTAGTTGCCATAACAACCCAAAGCAGTCTTGTATTACCATAGAAACATGCTATGATGGGTGACAGCTTTTATGAGAGGCCTTTGTTTTTTTTTTACATCCTCTTCATATAGTGTTTTCGCAAAAATATAGTATAATCTATGGGTTCCGTAGAGCATCCAAACAATGTAATAAACAATAAAAAAGAAGAATGTTGTTAAATATCCTTGAAAATCTGGGATAGTGGATTCCTGAAAATGGAGAAAATATAACAGTAAGTTTCTGTGGCTTATCTGGGAGGTCAGAAGTAGGGAGCTTAGCGCAGGGCTGGCTGATCAGGCCACATGAGCAAATGCTCAGACAAAGCCCAGCGAAAGAGGAGTCAGGGTTTATAATACGTACCAGTGACTTAGTATAAAAACAGCTTGTCATGATCACAGTTATCAAAAGACCGGACTGCTTTAATGTGCTCGACATGGGGGCTCTCCTTGAGACTATTTGGCGGCTGAAGGGAGAGCTGCTGCGTGAGGCAGCCCTCTGACAAAGCTCTGCTTCACGCTGCGAGCCCATTCCGCTGCATACTGATAGCCTGCGAGCTTCAGGGTGTTAGCTGTGACCTGTCAAGCCCTAAATTGTTTGGGATCTGTCTATGTCAAGGCCTTTCACTTTCCCTGTGTGATATCTTTAGCAGCTGCGCTCTGTAAAGGCCTCGGGGCTTGTAAAGGCTGGTAATAGCGCTTTTTCCTTCAAGAAATCTGCATCTCCATCAACTGCCTTGCTAGGCCGTCCTAGGGCAATGGACCCCTGGAGCGTGTCAACATTCCTAATTTCTGATGGATTACTGTGCGTCTTTATCATCAAAACTGAATGAGAATTATGGACCAAGTGCCAGCCTTCTGTCCTAGGAAACCACTGTGGAGCTCACACTGCTGCAGGTTCAGATTTTAATGGCGAGACACACAACTTATTGGGGAAGCAAATAGACTAAGCATCACCTGACAGCTCTGGAGGTTGTTGTTATTATCAGTATTGTGATGGGGAAAGTCAGAGCTATCAGTACTGCATGATGAGTTAACATCATTGACTAAAAAAAAAAATTTACATTCCTAATACGCAGTTTTGAAGATAATAAAAGCTTTCCTCTGAAGATTTGTAATAGTGCTCCTTCTCAAGGGACAATAGGAAACAGGGAACTCCGGGAAGTTAAGTTCCTGACCCTTCAGCAAACCTCCTACTCCAGACTCCGTTCTGTGGTTCTCAGCCCTACCTGAGACTGATGATCTCTGTGGGAAACAGGACCTAGTTCCTGCTTTCTGAATGCCTCCCTCTAACCTTTTCAGACATATCCCAGGGTACTCCTTATTCTTGATGTTGATTTTTATGGTGTTAGAAATTTCCTCCATAATCTTGAAGCTTCCAAATGAGACCCATTCTGTCTAATCTCATCAAAATTGTTTGGCATAATTCCCCTCTTACTTTTCTTCGACTCCTTTCTCTGGTCAAGAAATTTCAAATGAAACAGTCAGAGGCTAGTGTTAAATACTGTAAATACTTCTTTCCTTTGCATCATGATGACATTTTGACTTCTATCCCATGAAAAGATATTAGCCAACTTTAGAGGCAGTTTTATATAAGCTTGAAATTAGTTCCTGTTACAATTAAATTATTGAAGACTGACCACCATGCAGTGTGATTTCTCATCATTAATCTTGCTAACTAGCTGCATTCAGTACAAATCTGTTCTCTGAACCGCTCTTCCACTTCTGATCCAGAGATCCTGCTACAGCCTCCTCTTATTCATGCCGGCAGTCTTGCTGTAAGCTCTGTGGCTTACAGTTAAGTGTTATGGCTAGATTAGATCTTTATTTTCTTAAAGAGAAATATCAAATAATGGACATAACCTAATATATTCAAAATTGAATAGCTAATGCTAATGCTAAGGCAGCTGGTTCCTTTTGTATAAAGTTTTAAAGTTTTTTAACAGAGCCCTCTTTTAAAACCCTTAACTTTCGTGAGAGATTTTTGTTTTCTTATGTCATTTGGCTCTGCTTGTTCTATGAGGCTAGCTCAGGTAACGAAACAAGGTTGCGTGTAAGGAGCAGATCTAGATGCGGAATATGTACCCGCACAGAGAGAGAATTCATGCAGATCTCCTTTTAAAGTGAAGCAAAGATAAGGAAGAGCTGGAGGCTACAATATGCTCTTGGCCAGTCCTGTAAGAAAATAGAAGTTATTTTATTTTCTTATCCTGCTGACCGCCTTCAGGTGTATATTGACAATACAGAACTTATAATCAGCATTAGGATGATGTAGCCAGTTCAGTCAGTAACAAAACACACACAGCAAACACTACATCTGAGTATCTGCCTACTTATGTGGAAATAGTTCCCTATGTACTTCAAGGCTATTTTGTCATTGTAGATATGACACCGCTATTTGAGATGTGTTGTTTTTTCAACCTTCTTATGGTTGAAAACCCTTCTCCTATCTTTCCATCACCATATGTTTTTTTAGAACATTAAAAACCTTAGCAGGCTGTAAAAAGAATCCTTTCTTATCTTCCCATCATTATGTGTTTTCTATACAGCCTTACAAACATTAGCAACAGAGACCAAGGTCCATCTGCAGGTTCTTCCTGGAACATGCTCTCTCTCAACTGGCAAGACACGTTTCACCAGACTGCTATCCAAAACAATGCTTCTCTGAAAATTCAATTCCCCTGAAAAACACAAAAGTTATGAGGTACAACATCTTACTGACAGAGGCCATTTGCAATGACAGAGTAAATATAAAATTAGGGATCTTAGAACTGGATCAAAATGCTGTAGCCATCTAGAACTGAGTACTAATCTGATATAAACTGAGTGGTTCACTTCTTTTGAAAAATGTTAATGGATTAACTCTATTCTAAGAAACTTTATTCTGGATCAGGTACCATCTGTCTTGTCATAGCAAGCTTAAAGTCAGCATAAACTCCAAATCATGTGTTCTGCCTAATGCAATAGAAATGTCATTTTGTGCCCACATTTGATTATGTATCAAATTTGCTTTCCTCAGTGACTCAGTCATGAACAGATCCTGTTTGCTAATGAACACAGAGCTATAAGTGGCGTGAGTCTTGCACTAACTTGGTTGAAATATATTGCTCTAGGGTACCTTGCTGTGTAACTCTGCCTTTCACATTGGAGGCAGATGGGAATGGTAATTTCTTGGACTGAAACTTGGAAGCAGATTCTAAGATAGAATAAATTTGATTTTAGTGATCCCACTCCTTGATTAGTCCTAATTTATCCCTTGGTGGAAGAAAAAGATGTTTAACCATTTCTCTAATGACATTTAAGGTCTCCATATTGCCAAAATTAAGAACTAAAGATTGGGTTAGAAATCTCTGGGAAATGTGTTGAGTCCTGGAGAGCACCTTTCATTATTTTGGTCCTCTTGTGACCAGTGTTTGAAAAAGCAATGTTAAACTCTGAAGAAGAAAGTTGCAACTCAAGTTCAAAGCAGAGACAAGAGAGCTGTGATTTAAGGCAGAGAGCTTTGGAAAATTAAAAAAAAAAAAAAAAAGTGCTTATACGTCCACTTCTACAAAAATAAAGCATTAACGATATGCTTTTTAAGCCAGCCAAAAGAGCTAGCACTTTTTGTTCTACTCCGCAAAGACTGTGTGTGTCTAGCCTAGCTGTCAGACAAAACATGAGCTGGTTCCCAGGAGCTTTCTAGCTCTAATGCCTTTTTCATAGTGGGTCCACTGTAACAGGGCGAAGAGGAGGTGAACTCTTGCAGATGAATCAAGATAAAGTAGTTGTAATCCTAACTAGATAGCTTGAAGCAGCTTTGCTTGGTAACTGTTTCCTGTCTTGCAAGTGGGATTAGATCTTTCAGAACAATATATAGAAAGTAATTGAATACCATCCAGCATTTCCATAAGTGAAGTTGTAAGTAATTAGTACTAATGACTCTTACGAGGGAAAACAGGTGTGGTTATATTACACCCTTCCCTTCTAGCCATAGAATATATAAAATTTGAAACCAGTTATTTAATTGCTGTGGTAGGGATGTGGGGGAGTGTGAGAGGGCACTTTTTAATATTTAGGGCTGTTAGTGAGAAGGTATTTTGAGATAGCAGGGCATTGTAACTGTTTCCCCTGAGATCCCACCAAAAGCTTCAGTGTAGTAGTGTAGAGTTATTATACTCAAATATACTTTTGTTTTTCTTAGCAGAGGATTTTGCAAGAACATGCAAAAATCCAATGCTCTCCATGAAGATCTCAAGACATTTATGAGATGTTAGATATTATGTTACTCTGAATCCAGAGTAACTCTATTACCTTCATTTAAGTTACCCTTGGATTTTTGTTGGTACAAATGAGATGAAGATCCAACTTTTAATTAGGAAACAGTACATATGCAGATATGCTTTTTTGTTTGTTGTTTTCTTAAGATGATAGATGTAGTGATCAGCAGAAGTCTGACATAAATAATGTTACCATCTATGCTCAATATAAAAACAGAAGAATGGTTAATGCATTTTTTTTTCCCTGGAACATAAAGACCCATGAGATGCCATTAAAAATCAAGAAAAAATAATAATGAACCAGACTGCTGGAAAATGTCAAATGTAAATAGACTTGGTGATCATGAAAGAGAAGGTTTAGTAGCTTTGATTTAAACTGGAATAGCATGGGATTTGTCTGCATATGCCCAAACTCCAGTTTAAAGTTCCCATTTATTTATTATGTATATTGTAGCCTGTGTTAAGAATTTGCACAACCCTGCTCTTGAAAAGCAATTGCAATATAAGCAATTGCTAGTGGTGATGATGTGCTTGCTAAAATGATGTGGTTCCTTGTGACTACTAGGAGATTGAGCTGGGGGGAGAGGAGCAGGGTGTAAAGGAAACAGCCAGGTTTGGCCGTACAGAGCTGTTACAGGAGAGCTTTTGAGAGCAGGTATTGTATGGATGCTCTGCTGCGTGTGTCTGCCATCAGCACCTACCCTGCGCGTAACTAAGTGTTAGGGAGGCTGGAGCTTATTCTCACATCCCTTGAAGTTCAAGCAGGACTCGGCATTAGAGCAAGGAGGATCTAACTCAGCCGGGCGCAGTGTGAGGGAGCTTCACAGGGGAGAAGAGAGTCAAGGCGTTTCTGGCTCTCAGGCCGAGAAAGGAACAACAGCTCATTGCTCTTTCTTTGTATTGATAGATCTTTTCTAGCATGCAGCTTTCCACCAATTTCCTTCCCATTCGCTATTTCTGTATGTTTTGATTTCTCTTCCTTGAGCTTATTAAGTTGTACTTTCTCTAGGGCGATTCTTTTTTTTCCTTTTTTTTCCCCACCCTTACTGTTAGTCGTCTAGGTCTTTCCGTGTCATTTTTGGTCCTCAGTGGTGTGTGCAGCATCCCTCAGTTTAATGACACCTGCGCTGGTAATCAGTGTGCTTTCAGCGCTGCTAATGGGCTGCATTCAATTGGGCAGCCTCTGCTGAAGCCAATAAAAAAATGTTGACAGCGCAGTGTTATCACAGGTCGGGATTTAGGGACCTGGCCAGAGCTCCAAATGAAAAGTGTGCACAGCACACACATTTTCTGTAGAAAAATACAAATAACTGAGGGGTTCGATTTTTATCTTATATGCCTTTCCTCTGTTTCGCCTCTTTTTTATTTTAAGGCTTAATTCTTTCCTCAAAATTTTCCTGAGCAATGGATTATTATGTTTTCCTATCCAGTTTAACTGTTCCATTATGAATGCTCCTATTTCTATGCTAAGCATCACCGCAAAGAATGTCTCTCTGACCCACCTCCAGTGCTCGCTAAGTCAACTGCCTTTGAAGTATCTGTAATAAACTTTCTCTGATGGTGAAAAGAAAAGCCTCATTAGTTCCAGCTTATATTTAGGATGCGCCTCTAATCCACGCTCGTTCTGCTTCTTTCTTTTTAATGTTTAATTATTGATGCACTTTACCTGATTCAAGCAACCTTGTAGTGCAGGAGTTTTTCCTGCATTTCTCCACCCCCTCTTAATATTTTGTCACTGGCACTCACAGTCTGGGTCACATTTGGTTGAGGGTCTAGGAAAGACCTGGCCAAGTCCATAGCGAAGCCAAGTTCATACAAAGTTAAGTTGTGGTGGCTGAAAGAGGCAGGAATATCTCCCTCCCACTAGTAGAAGTGCACAAATAGAATGATAACACAGCTCCAAAAATGAGCAGCTGTGGGCACGTAAATACTGCATGCATGTAACACTGGCAGGTGGCCCCCAGAGGCCGTGCATAAGCAGAAAAAAATTTTTTTAAAAATACACACGAGGGGAGCTGTGATGCCCTCATCTGATTCCCCTCTGGGTGACTTCTCCATCTACAGTTCAGGGTATTTAAATCCCTTTGTGTACCAGCTTTAGTTAATCTCATCTTTATATGCAGTATTTTACCTTGCTCATGCTGGAAAGATACATAGAATCTGATCATCAGTACTTGACCATTAGGTAGCCATCACCCAGATATGCAAACCTCAACTTGCATTTGCTGGAAACCAAAGAGCTATTTCAAGCTGTGCCAGTGTTGCTTTGTCTACTGCAGTGCTCTGCATTGGTACAGCTGCACTGGTTGATAGAAGTTTGGCAAATCTTCAGAGCAAGTTAGAACTTCTATGGGAAAAACACACATGGCATTTACAGATGTCATTAGATATTTTGCCGTTTATTTGACTGAAACCCTGAATTGCTTAATTTACTCTGGATAGAACCAGCATTCTAGTAGCAAAAGAGTTAGTTTACTTTTACTTTTCTTCACAGTGGTTTTGGATGGTTTGTGTTTGTGTTTTTGTTTTTAGGTGTTAGGTATAACAAGATCTGCCAGCTAACTATTGGTTTGGAACCAGTATGTCTTGTGTCCTGACTAGCTGTAGGAGCATTTGACGGCCACCAAGGAAATAGCACTTTGCAAAACTGTGGCATCTAGAAAGATGCATACAGTTTAGCCAGAGAAAGTAACAACAACACGCAATCTTTTGCACATAGAAACGTGAAATTTCTAATGAGAAAGGACAGGGGGTCCTGAAATACTGACCGTGAGAGGTTAGGTCCTGAGACCTTCATTTAATGGGGTTAGCCTACTGTGGTAAGATACTTAAAGGTCAGGAGAATGACTTAAATGTCATGATGTTAAAATGGATAGATAGATAGATGGATGGATGGATGGATGGATGGATAGATGGATAGATAGATAGTTGGATAGATCTTGTTTGTCGTGTGGCTCATTCATGTTATGCTTCCTGTCTTTTCATAGAAGCCTTGAGAAGGTTACTCTTTGGAAGGCAAACCAAAGTAAGTTTCTCCCACTACTACATACCAATAGAATATGCAATGCTATGGCAAGTTACCTTTTAGAGTTGGCACCCCTTCTGCCTAGTTCCACAGAGTCAGGAAGATACTGGACGATAGAAACAGAATTAATTCTCAGTAATTTCATTTTCCAAATCTCAGGAGTGTTTCTAGACATGTCTATAAAACACAGCATGTTCAAGAAATTTCTTAGTAGGGAAAAGTTCTTTGGCAGATGAAGCAGGAATGGTTTGATCTTCTAAACCCTACTCCATTTAGCAGGGTGCAAATAAGAGCAGTAACTGCTGCACATCTTAAAATATCCCAAAGACAGCATTAAATAGCACAAGCCATACAGTGGATAAAAACTACCCTTCCCTCAATGAGTAACAGGAATCAGGGGAGTGTTAAAATAGAAGACGAATTTTTCCCTTAATTGGTAATGTAGCAAAAGTCTGTACTCCAGAATCCTACCTGGGAATGCGAATCAGCAGAGTAGGAGTTATGTGATTTTAGTATATGGGAATTATGTGATAATAAGTACATACATCTGTGAACAGAATCAGCTTATCTTGTGTAATCAAGACTCTGCTACTTTTTTGGAAAGTTCTTATTCTCCATTAAACTGGGATTTTTTTCCCAAACATTGCATGGTAAACTCCATCCACAGAGATCAGCTGATCTCTACTCATTTGATATAGGGTTTGATAAGTATGAGCTGGATAAAAGTATGGCAAAAAGGAGGTGAAACTAAAGCAAACAACCATAGCTTTGTTCCAGCATCCTCGCTGGAAGTTTGATGGTTCAAATCCTACAGTAGGATTAAAGTTGAACCCAGTGCCAACAACTCTTGCAGTTCAGACATTTTCATTCTTCCAATTAATTATTAAAGAAGCTTGTTTTTTTTTTTTTTTTGCCGGAGAACACAGCTTGCTTTAGCTGAAAGTGCTTTTCTTCAATCTGATCCCTGGGTAAAAAGAAAAGTGTGCTGCCCTTTTAGTTAGCATAAAAAGGCATGTGGCATCAATAGAGGTTAAACAGTGCTTGGCAGGTAACTCTTGTTAATCTGCCAGCTGCCTAGCAGGAAACGAATAACCTGCTGACTTTCCCTGGAAGGGGCTGCAGAAGCTACGGAGAAAAGCCAGAGAGATAACAAGAGGAGGTGGTGCAGAGGGGGCCTCTCTCAGATTTTTTTCCTGTAGCTTTTACCTCTTAGGCATGAGCGCTGGTAGAGTCAGCACTGGGCCTGGGCCCCAGGAAGAAAAGTCCTTTTTCTGGTTTCTTGTCAAATCCCTAAATAAAGCACCCTTGACAGGAGGAGGGAGCCAGTTTGGACTGTTCTTCAGAAGTGCTCTTAAAATCTTAAAATGTGAATTTGGGGTGTTCTGGTTCCTTTGAGAATCTAGGCTCTCTGAACAGCATTTAGATGCTTTCTTCTTATGACTCTCCTATTTTTATTCTCTACTCTTAGTTTCCTTTTTTTGATCCTCTACTCACTCTCTTCTCTCGGCCATATAACCATCCCAGGCCACACGTTCTTGAGGAAGATGAGGAAGGGCAAAATACAACTGGGCTGGGTGTCTTTCTCCCTAACACTAGAAATGAGTGGAAGGGTTCCATCAACAGCTTGTCAAAGCAGTAGCTCCTGGTTCAGGACTAGCTTGTATTGTGATTAATTAAATGTGTTTAGCGGTCTGCTTTGAGTTTTTAATGGTCAGTTCTCAGCATTATGGCTTTAGCATAGGCTTCAACATGATTGATAGCCCATTCAGGAGTAGGGAGTGGGGTGTAGGGCTTCGCTAGTACCGCACTAGCCAAGTGCTCTGTTGGGATGATTAGTGCTACTGAACAGGTTAAAGAAGAGTGGCAAAATTCTCTGTTAATGCCATACTGTGGCATGAGGTGTCTCTGAAGACTGCAGTGTGCAGGTTCATGTACCTTTCCTTTTCTGCATAGCTCATCCTGTACTGAGAGCCATAACATGCTACTGTTTTGCCGGCATCAGCAGTAGGCTAAGCATGGCTCCCTCCTGAATTGATCCATTTCCCATGTCTTAAGTTTAGTGGGAGCATTGCTGAAATGCAGATTGGGATGTTATTTTGCCACTTGTTTTGCCAACCATGAACCTGAAGGGAATACGAGGCAGGTGAGAGAACAACCTTCAGGGGTACCTAGCAAGCATCTACAATTTAAATTTAATGACCTTCTTTAGTGAAGTGCTTAATCACATGCTGAAGCATAAAAGCCCATGAGTAGTCTCATTGACTTCAGCAGGCTGAAAATGATGATACACTAAGATACAGCACTGAGTCGGGTCAGGCTGATAATATCTGACTCTGTTCCAGCTGATAGATTCAGGGCCAAGTGTTGCTCTCAACCAGCCCTCTCTTTCACCCCCTTGTTGAGCAGTACCTGCCAAGTGTGGTCTTTCTCAGTGCTGAGAAAAAGATGTGACGTGCTAAGTTTTCATTAGCCCTGAGATGTTGAAAGTTAAGTTGAAGTTTAAGATCACTGAGTTTAGCATTGGGGAAAAGGATAGAGCAGTCAGCAAAATGTCACGGGTGACCGTGATGAACTGCCGCTCCCCACTGGTGTGCATTGTGGCAGATGATGCATGCCTGAGGCTACAGAGCCTCAGTGATCCCTAAAAAAAAGCCTTTTCTCACGACTCATAAATTCTTAACAATTAAGTAGTTTTGTAACTAAATTTCAGCAGGTTAAAAGCTGAATAGTGGAAGAGTGAAGCTGACCAGGAACTTCTGACCTATGTAGAAACTGAGTCTTAATCTCTTAATCTCAGTTTCTGAGCTCTCCCTTGCCATAGACTGTTAGTGTAATATATGTTCAATTTGATCTGTGTCCATCTCACCAAATAATTTGCTTGTCAGCTGTCTACCTATTTGTTTCACACAAAAGATGTGAGCTCTGTCACCCAATCAATTTACTCATCTTGCTAGGAACATAACATTTGGTGAATAATGTGGTCATTTAATCCACCGTGGCCATGCGTTTTGTGGATATCTGTTCTTGGTAGCTATAAATCTGTCAGTTTAATTGCTTTCTTTTTTGCCTTGAATTTTTTCTCATTAAGTTGATGAGTAATCATCTTGTATTATTAAGGATACCAGGGAGGAAAAGTTGTTATTGGTTCTCTTTGAGTTCTTATTTAATAAAATGATCTAAATAATAATCCATCCCCACCATTTCCTAAATGGTATTACTTCCTGTTAGGCACATGGGAGTTTCAGCCTGTTTGCTCTTTAATTAAAAGTAAGTTTTCAGCTACCTCTTTCATCATCAGAATTTTCTGTCACCTTGAAATGAAGGATCTGGCATTGTCTTTTAAATTATTGAGCACAGGCTGACTGGGGGAGTTCAGCTTGGAGTATACATTAATCTTCTTAACTACTCTCATCAAACTGACTGTCCAGCCCGCTATGGTTTCAGTGCTCCTGTTCTCTAGCCTTCCTTTGTTTGCCCAGCCACCAGTACGTATAAAACATGAATATAATCTTTCTGCATGCTTCCTAATTATTGAATTATATATTCTTTGTGTCCTGACATGTTACAAAACATTTCCCAAGGTCATGTCTGACATTAATGAGTTGGTGTAGAGAGCTTTTCCTTTGCCATTTGGTTAACAGATCTTGCAGTTGAGAGCAGCTTTGCTGGGGGAGTTGCTTCAGACCCTCCGGGAAAACATTATCTGTCTTTTTTTCTTTTTTGTCTGCAAAGTCTCTGATTTGCAAAAGATCTTAAAAATTAACATTTTAAGTGGAGCTGAACTAGTTTGCAATCTTAACAGCTATTTAGACTCTACTATTCATGAAAAAAAAGTTAGTAATTTATGTGTGTTAGTGTTGTCAAAGCATTATTAAATCTTGCCATTCCTAAAATTCCTAAAATAAATTGTTAAAAATATATATAGGTATCATGCTGGAGAACTAGAATAGTAACCCTACTGGAAAGGATACACAGGGTCTGGATCTGCTCCCAGGCTCTACTGCCATCTTCCACACGATCCTTACTGCTCCTGCAGCCCTGGAGCTTGCTCATGAAATGCAAGCTACCATTTTCTTTCCCCTTCCCACTGTCATTCTATCCTGCCTATTTATTATAAGTTATTTGTACAGAATCTAGGACTGCAGTGCTCTGCTGTGAGCTACCTCTGTACAAGTAATTGTCTGTAGTAATAAATATTTTCCACACTATGTCCTTCTTTCACTGAAATGTCATAGTTTCCTATGATTTATCTCACATTGAATCTCAGAAGACTAATTGTACAGGATTTACTGTGAATATGTGAGGTTATAGATGTAAGGTTTCTTGGTGCTGAGTCAGCTAGTATAGTGTGTACCCTGAATGATGGTGCCCAGACATTTACAGGGCTAGCACTGTCGTTTGGAATTCTAACATCAGTTCTGCACAGGCTTCTGGTCCTTTCTTCTTCATTCCCGGTTCATTCCTGGAAAACATTGTGATGAAAGCTACTTCAATATGACTATAATATGACTTTCTACAGGACAGTCCAATAGGAAACAGAAATCCATTGAACTAAGTTGTGTATTGAACCAAGTCTGAAGTTGCAGATTAACTTCAGTCAGTCTTTAAAGATCAGACTGACAGCTTCTGAAAGTCTCCACTGCCCACAAAACAACCCTAAAAACTATTCCAAAAACCTCTCGGGTTAAATTGTACCATTTTGTTTTATTCTTAGAATTTGTTTTCCTTTAGTTACTGATTAGCCTACCCAAAGCATGTGCATATAAAAAGTGGCATTTTCCCGCATTTTCAGTCAAATATGACCCACTTACCAGTCTCGTTTAAGACTATATCTCAAGCTGTCGCCATGGAAATCACTTGATGTTTCAAATGTTGAATTGTAGAAGCAGTTATTATGTCTGGCAGGTAGATCTAGACTAATTACAAAGGAGAAAAATTAAATTTAACATGCACAAGTATTGACAGTAAGTAATGACGGGAAAGAAGCAGCTCATGCTTGTTAGATGCTCCAGAAGAAATAAATAAAATATCATCAGAAAACTGCTGTACATGTTTAAATCACCTCTGTATTATGTTGTGGAAATATTATAACATATGTGATATTGTGTATCTTACACCTACCTCTCAGTACTCTAGTCTATAATCCTTATATAGAATTTCAATTCATTTCCATTAGCAGTCCCAAATATTAGTTTCTGTTTTTTTTCCCCCCATTAGTAGGTGATGCAGTTGCAGGCATGTTTCTCGAGTTATTTTCCCTCTCATTCACAATGAGTTACTGATAGATTATGTCTGGAAGTTAATAGAATTATTAAAAGGAACTGCTCCCTTTGTTACATTTTTCAGCAGTCTTCATCCAGCTACTGCTACAATATGCACCTGTGCATGTGTATAATTGTATGATCCAAAGTTCATTGAAAATGGCCATGGTCAGACGTATCCGTATATGCTTTCCATTGTCATTGCATATTCCAATTTTAATGACTATTTATACAAAATATTTCTTACCCATTTTTGTTTTTTGAGGACAAATATTGAAAATACTGTTTTCCAAATTGTAGAGTTGGAGACAAAAAAAAAATTAATACTTGTTTTATTTTTATTTACCTTTCTTCTCCCCTTCAGAAAAACATTTATTTTTATATAGCAGAGGGAATAGTAAAGTTTAGTTGAAGGTAGATTTTCCCTCTCAGCTGTCATTTAAAAGGACTCTGTCAAGGTTTCTTAGTCCTAAAAATCAATTCACAATACTTTGTTATTTGATGTGTCCATCATGACTTGTTGCAAGTTATTTTTTTCTACTTTTTTATTGTTGTTATGGCTTGAAATTAAAAGAAAAACAACAACGATGACAAAGGACTCTTGCTTTCTGCAGTGATACTTAGACATTCTGTATGAAAATGTCAAAACCTTTATGTTCTGAAGGGAGGTGCTAAGGATTTGCATTGAGAACCAACGCAGTGCTTCCCTATTGGATTTTCATTGGCTAGGACACGAGTCCAAATAGCAAGAAGTAGCTTGAAGTTCTTCCATCCTAGTTGGCAGTGGGCAGAGAATTAAGCCCAAATTCCTGCGTTTTATCCACCAACTAGATCATTACATTCAGTTCTGAAGCCAAATGGAGGCAAACCAAGCTCTGATGTTCATTTCTTGGAACAGTTAGCTAAATGTGACTTCAAAAGACGTTCTGGTGGAAACAAAAAAAATGCCTCTTGGCTGCAGCCCAACCGAGACTGAGATGTTCCTCACTACAAGCAGTCAAACTCTCAGGACGATGCCTTTCCCTCAGTTCTTCTGTCCTAGGCTACTCGCTGTGTCAGGGTTGCCAGCATGGACAGTAGGAGAGGCGGATACAGTTAGCACCTACTCGCTTTAAACTGAGCAACATTGTCTGACCTGTTGGCTCTTCCTTTCAGTGCTGTATAAGAAAAACCTCAGGAGGAAAAGCTACATATTAAACATATTTGCCTTTCTTTTATCCTTTGTCATCCTTAGAGGGCAAAAAATCCTTTCATCTACACACCCCTTCTTTTCTTAAGAAGCCAGCCTTTTCTTACTGCTCACTATCATTTGTGGAAAACAAAAAAATGACAATGCTTTTTCCCTCTCAGAGTCTAATGTTTAGTAAGAGCTCACTAAAGTGACTGACATCTTCACCTTGGCGAGCAGGAAGAAGTACCTTGAGAATAAAAAACGCTCGGACCCCAGAGGGACTCTACCTTTCTGGTCTGGAGGCTGTTCTTGTTCCACAAAACCAGCACATTTGCATGACATTGCAGTCATCTTGGGTGGGGGAGAAGAGTATGCATGCAAGGAGATAACTTTCAAGGTACATGGATTTATCCTAATGTTCTTGCGAGTGAGTCACTGCTGTTTTGATCATTTTGTTTTTGAACTACACTCTCAATAATAGATTGTAAGAAGCAAACAGAAAAGGATTTTTTTTCTCTCTTGCAGCAATTTTAAAAATAATTTTCCTGTGTCATCTACACAAAGATGATTTAATTAAATACTTTAATCCTGACCACAAATAATTTATGTAGTGGTGAGAGAAACCCAGCATTGCCTTGTCATTGAGCATTTACTTAATCCTGTTGTACCTGCTTCATAATTAGTCCTTCAGATCTGTCCTTGCACTAGGAACAAAATTAGCTTAGAAGACTTGGAGAAAAAGATGAGGGGGGAAATCTTTCAAATTAGTTAATAATTTATGATCACTGTTGAGTCAGCCTTCATCCAGTCTTTCAGAGGAGTGAGATTCCCTATCTGTCGTGAAATGAAATAACAGTAGTACTGTTTAGTTTCTAGAGCTGATCAAAATCCAGTAATGATATATAGATCTTTTCTCCCCCTCCAAAACAGATAATGATCTCTTTTTAGTGTCTTAGTGACTTAAGCCACATCTTACATAAATCTTCCTTTCCTGCTCTGCATGCATGCTCACACATTTCTGTTCTTGCAGCATTGATCTTATAAGCCTAAATGGGGAAGTGTTTATTTTCCTTTCATGAGAAGACAGGAGCCAAGTTTCTCTTCAAGCAGTGATAATAAATGAAAAGTTGTCCCAGAATTTGATCTATGCCTTGGAGTTTCTTGCCTCGTGCAATTAATGGGCTGAGCCCAGGTGACAGAATAATGACTCTAAATTCAGTCACAAGGTCACATCTTATTCTAGAAGAAACCAACTTTGAGTGTGTTGTAAAGGGACCTTTGTTTACTTTTCTGTCTTGTTCTTTAGAAGGTGTGTGTCTCATTGAAATTGGTTCCCATGTTTTGTATCCTGATTTACAAAGCACAGTTGACAATCCATTTTTACAGCATTGAACACAGAGGGAAAATCATACAAATTAGAAATAAAATGATCCTGTGAAAAATCAGTTTATTGCTGAAAACCCTAAGGGCATGATATAGAACAAGTGAAGGTCCAAGCTAAAAGTAGCACTAATGAAGTGGGGAGCTCGGAAATGCCCCAGAGGGAGGTTGAAGTCACTCTGCCAAAAGGAGACTGGAACTGCATCAACTAAAATAAGAACAAATTAGGGTACATTAAAAAGAAAATCTATGGACAGATGATTTCACAGAGATCTTTGGAGCTGTTTACATTATCTTAGTTCTAGGGAGATTTGTTTGTTTGGACTTTGTGAGGGTGCATGAACCTCCAAGAAAGAATCTTAGAGAAGGATCAGTTTTGCCTTTTTAAGGGACAGAAGTTGGAACTGAAATGAATTACTGAAAGGAGTCTTTCACGGGTTTTACAATCTATTCTCAGTGACAACAAGGAATTTACCTTTTCTAGATATTAAAACAGGTTAGCTGTAAATGTCCCATTTGCTGGATGCTTTTGGAGGTGCAGACTGATGTCCTGACAGTTTTACTTGGAGTGGTATAAGAAATCATTGCCATCACCTCAGCAGTTCTTCATCAGCTGTATTAACAGATCTCACAGGTACTCCTAGGCCCTTTCACTGTCCACTCAGCCCTTACAGGGAGCCCGTGAAGAGGGTTGCAGCTGGCTTTAGGAGATAGAGACAGTAACTTCTCCTGAGAGGTGACAATTTTTTGAGCTAGTTTGTTAGCTTCAAAAGCAGTTGTGTGACCGTGGTCTGAATGAATTCCCACACTATTAAATTTAATGGAAGCCAAGTTTTGGTCTCTAGAATTAACTGGATCTTACTGATCTTCCCAATATGCAGCCAAAATTCTCATCTACATTGCACATTTTTTTTTGACATATTGCTTTTTTGATCTGCAAATGCATATTAATTTGTTGCTGGTTTTCAGTCCTTGAAAGGCAATCTATTTTTAATTTGGCAAAGTATTAAATGTGTTTCTATCGTAATTTGTATTTATTATGGTGCTTAATAGATCTGCAGCATGATTGTGTCAAAAAGGTGACATCAGCCTTCCACTATGTGGAGCAAAGTGGGGAGCCAATAAAAAGGGGCTTGTGATCATCTGATGTGTCTAGGGAGTCTTTTCCCTCCAAGGAAGACAGAGACTGAAGTCTTTTTTTTAATGCCTTTTTTAACATGAAAGAGGCTTATTGTACAGACAGGCTGCAGCTAATTTTTATCTTATTTATATGTCCCTTGTTTAAGAGCAAGGACTGATTGCCGTCTGGCATGGGTGGTTAGGAGGGAGTTAGCCAAGTGCAGTTTACAACCTTCGTATTTTTTATTGTTTTCCATCTTGTCCCAAGTCAGATGAAGGGGGAAATAACTAAAAGAAAATCTACGCTTACTTGACTCTGTCCTCTTATCCTTTTCATTACAGAATTCATTCAGACACAGGATAGATTTAAAGAATAAGAATATTGCAGGAATTTGACTACTCCATAAAGGGAATGTTGCTTATACTTTGTGCGTTAGTAGAGATTAAGGTGATTCAGTGGTACCATAACTTTGCCCTTAGCATGCTTTCTTGCAATATACTTGCATATCTGTCTTACAGTCTCTTTGATGTCCTAAGAATTCTTAATGCTTCCATGCCCCTCTCTCTCCTGTCTTTTTGTTTTTTTTTTATCTTTCTTTTTAACATGTAAATACTGTGTGTCTTATTTAGAAAATTTCAGTACTTCAGATGATCGCTTTAGATGTCTCCCTTTAGTATTTCTAAAGGAAAGCTTGCACCTTAAAAGCATGCTGTAAAAAACACTACAAAATCATAGTTTTAGGCTCAGATTTACGAAAGGATACTACTGGTTGAATTTAAGTTAAGTTTAGACTTGTATCTTACAAAGCCAAAGTTTCACCTTGCTTTTAACCACAACATATGGGCATTTTAAGTTCTGCTGCTGTGCATGCCTGGAGAAGCTGTCATTGTGGTCGAGTCAGACAGCTGCTAGCTATACAGTTGCTATCTGTTTTCAGCCTATATCTGTTTTACATCATATATCTCCTGCAACTACCTTTTGGAAGGACCTAAGCTGTTGACCTCGCTACAGGAGAAATGTACAAAGGAGAGGGTGTGAAGGTGCTAGTGCTACGTTTTATACTGTTATGTAGGGGAAATAATAGAATATGGCCAGAAAGTGAAAGGCCTTGTTTAGTCTGAAGGGCTTTAAACCACTTCTCCTATGTTTTAGAGAATACCCAGTCAACTGGCTGCGGGCAACTTCCTGATGAAGCTGTACTGCTGTGCACTAGCAATGCAAAATTAATGGGATGAAAGGAAAAGGAGAATAAGCAAGAAGAATCTTGACCCTGTCATCCACTGAAGAGGATACTTCTCTAGAAGAGGAAGTCCTCGACTCTCTTCCAGAAACTGCTTTGCAGGAAAATTTGCATTTTCCTCCTCCACGTATTTCCAAAGCAATTAAAATTCAGAGTGCTTTTTTTCTGACCATCCATGACCATTTCTCTCTTAGTATCTGCTAGGTTTGGCTTTCTGTACATTTATTTCTGTGGCCAAAAGCAACCCAGAGCAATGTTCTTCCACAGGTTTCTGTAGACAATACATGAGGCTGCTGAAGTGAAAAGCCCTTCAGCTTCCAGGAACAGAACCAAAGAGATTTTTCTGAGCATCAGGGCTGGTAGACTGTGGCACTCTTGTTGCTTTTTACCCATATAATGTCAACATTATCCAGAGAGCAGACTGCCATTAATGAAGTCTGGAACTTTCCCCATCTGTCTCACTAAATGCCAGTTGGAACAAGCGCCTTTTCATTTGACAATAAAATCAATGAATGAAATATTAGAGACTTGAAAGGTATGATGTGCAGAATTCATTATAGGAGTTGCTGTGTTCCAGTGGATGGCAAGTCTTGCCCTATCTTCCCGTTATCATCAACATATCTACTTAATGAAACTGGCACCTTCTGTTAATCTCTCACCTCTTTCCTTTTAAACTTTAACTCTTTTATAGAAGGCTTTTATGTAAGACTTTAAAGTCTCCCTGGCTCAGAGCTGGGTGATAAAACAGCACTGTCTGTGAACTGTTTGGCTCATATTTTTTGATCTGTTTGTCACAATTAAAGCCAGATCTGCACTAACTAAATAATTAAAGAACAGAGAGAGAGAGAGAAGGAGCTTAAGCTAGTTTTCATAACACTTATTTTTATCCCCTTGCTAAGTTGACACAGCCTTTTTCCTCTTTGCTCTGAGGTTCTTCAGAACAAATGGAATCCCTCAATGCTAAACCAATAAACAGCAAAGAAAGGGAAAAGATAGTGCTGAGATGGACTTCAGTTAAACAGCCTAAAACCTCTGGAACTATCCACCAAGATTTATTTGAAAAAGATTCTTTTTTTTCATATTCCTTCTTCTGAAACCTGATTGATTCTCTGTCAGGAATATTAACCATCTGGTTGTCATTCTAGTTAGATGTGTCATATATGTAGTGAAAAGCTAAAAACTCTTTAAAAAAAGTAAGCAGTAATTAATGTTTAATGGCAATCCATGAAATTACACTACCATTCACCCTGGGAGCCCTAAGTCCTATATGAGTGGCAGCGAGATAGTTTTATCTTTGTGCAAATCTTGACTCTTGTGTAACAAGCAGCAATATTACATGCTAGGAAAACTAAGTCAATACTATTTATGATTTCAAATTGAGTTTATCAGTAAACAGTTTCAGCAAGAGAACAGCTCAGCTAGCTCACCTTGCTACTCCCTTTGTCTCCCGGATACAGGTTAAAAGAAAGACATAGGGGTCAATGGTTATATTCAAACTGAAGACTGAATCCCTCTGTGTGTTTTCGGTATTTGTAGTGCTCCATCTCGTGCAAACAAAATAATGTTCAACTCTGTGGCAGGACAAAGTTTTCCGTTCTGTTCTCCAACTTGTTCCTTTCTACGTATATGCACTTCCTTTATTTAGCCTGACTGCAGAATCATGTCCTACTTAGAGAGATTGAAGCTCAGCAAAGAGGTGACCCATCTGTGATTGCACAGCAACTCAATATTAGAATGAGCAACAGATCCTGAGTCTCTTGTGCTCATCATTAAAACATGAGGCATCTTGTTTGGCTCTGTACAGCCACTGCTTTTCTGCATCAAGCAGAAGCATCTCTTGTTTGATGGGCTCAAGATGCAAAACAGCAAATTGTTGTTTAGTATCAGAGCTGTATCAACACTTCCCAATATAGGAGTAATTGTGCTTAGCCATTAGATATGAGCAAATGTTTACTGTGTCATGTTGCCATCTGATATTCCCAGTGCATAAATCATTCGTAGCTGTAGTGACTGTGAGCTCTAACCTGTCTCACAGCCCATAATTAACAGGATGAGGTGAGCTCTTTACATAAACAAACTGATTGTCAGTATAATAAGTGCCATTAATAGCATTGTCAAGAAGTGCCAGGAAGGTAGCAGCATCTTACTGCAATTTGTGTCTACTGAAGAGAACACTCCTGAATTTTCATCTTGAATAATTTGCCTGGTTAAGCCACATAGCCAAAGGGAAATGCAGAGCTTGTTTATTTTTTAACAGTTCTGAACCCAACAAAGGGGAAAAATAATGTCAACGTAGTTGGATTTCAACACCACTTCCATTAACTTGGCAACCTTTTTCTCATTAAGTATGTGACAGCAGCTCTTTTCTACCAAATACAGCCCTGTCTCTTTTTTTTCTTTTTTTTTTTTTTTCACCTAACACCAAAACAATCCTTTTCACTTTTATTCATCTTGGATTTTTTTCTAATGGCTTCTACATTCTGGGGCTTTTCTGATGCTCTGAAAAAAAAAGCCCTGTGAGACATATTTACTGATTTCTGCTGATACCTACTGATTTTGTGAGACATACTGACTGAAATGCTGACAAACCTTCCTGGTGAATCCATCAGTTTAGAGGATTTGTTCCTTTTAGGTAAAAGGAAAGTGAGTTTACTATCCTACTGTTTTATATTCGATAACTACCTGGGAGGATTTGAAGTAGAAAGCTGTCTACAATTTCCATGAGCTGTCTCTGGAATATTAAAAAACTCTTTATCTTTCTGTCTCTAATTCATTGTTAGTAAATAACAGTGTACAGTTCTAACAACCTCAAACACTTACTGCTGAAGCCTGATTAAGGGCAGTGAAGCGGTGATGGTTCAGTAGTGAGTTATCCTTGTTTTACAGAAAGAAAATGAGGGACAAACAGCTGGCAGCTAACCTCTGTTATCCCAGGGTGAATCTGCGTTAAATTTGTTCAATTAAGTAAGTGAGACAACTTGAGATTTACCTTGCTACAGCTGAAATGAGCAACTGACTGAATGTCAAGAGGAATGTGAAGAGACATGTCCAGAGTCCCAAAGGACTTAGCATATGTAAATCTATGGCAGAGCAGAACGTAGCATTCAGAGATGTGGTGAGAAAAACCTCAGCCATTAGGGGACCAAATAAGCTGCACAGAAGACAGTGGGAATATCTCTTTAAAGCACTGCTCGTGAAAGGCATTGCATAAGAGTTAGGTTAACTGAGCACCCAGCTGCTCAATTCCCCATTACTGAGATGTGTTTCACCAGTGGGATTTGTGCCAGTCAGTATGTGCATCTCAGGATGTTATCCCCTTTATAACATTGATAAAGTTATGACGACAGAGTCGTGGTGCATGGAAACTTACTTTCATACTCTTCACACACTGGTCCAAAACATTTTTTTATTGTATTAACCTTGTCAGCAAGAAAAAAAAAAAGAAAGCTTTTTTGTTGTTGTTCAGTGATCATTTATTCCTGCATAGAATAAATTCATGCCATGACTTTAATAGTCTGTAAGTTGTAAAGCACTAGGCATGGTCATTTAGAGATATATTTTCTCTCAGAGCCTGACCTGAATACTGGAACCAGTGGACTGGAATTGACTTTGTTCATAAGGACATGTTGCTGGTTTCAGAGAAAGACGACTTTGTATAAGCATTTCTTTGTTTGTTTTATATTAACTAAATCAAAATTTAAATAGGAAACTACTACAGTGGGGAAAAGCAGGTAGAGGACACACAATCTTTAGCAGACATTGGTGTGAATAAAAATGTTAGATATGTAGTCAAAACAGAATACATCCCAGTGACCTCCTCCAGCCAGGTTAGCAGAATACCCATGGTCTGAAAACAGGTTTATGTCAAACATTCTTTAACTGTTAATTAGATGGCAGTTCTACTGCTGGTACATGTTGTGCTATAAATGATGGCATAAAAACAGAAATGAGACAGGAATAAGCTCAGCAGCACCTGAAGCTGATGTGGGTTATAGTGTCATAACTGTCTGTCTTTGGTCAGGCTTGTTCTTCTCCTATGGCAGATGCGTTTTCCTGACAGCGTTTCAAGCATGACCTTTTCTGACAGGTAGGAAAGAAACAAAAACTTCGGTACCTTAGTGTCTTTGAACTCTTTTTAAGTTTCAGGCAGCTCTTGAGTCCTGTTGTTATGGGCACCCAAAGCCTTGCCATTGTCATGCAAAAACCTTAGAAATGTTCATTCCAACGTGAAAGGTTTATTCCAAACTTACTCTTTTGTGCTTGGACACTGAGAATCCATTTCCTTGAAACTGTGCAGATGAAAGCGTTGCAAACAGTAATGATAGATTTGCTCGCTTTGCTGTGTTTTGCTGGACTCCTCACTGTTCTCTTCCCTTTCTAAAATGCTCCTTGAAGGAGAGGAGAAGATAAGGGGAAACCTGATATATTCTCTTCTTTTGATGAACCTCAATCTTTCATCTTTCCTTATGCTGATGAATCACTGATGTAGCTCTTTGCCCAATCTCTCTCAGTCCAGTTTTGTGTGCTTCGTGCCTTTGGTCACCTTTTGTGTCATTGTCAACTCCAGCTGCATTGGACCTAGGCTGACTCTGTTACTCAGGCACATGAACTTAGACTGTGCGTTGGCTGTGCCTTTTGAATCTTCCCTTGAATCACCTACAAGAGCACCTGCCATATTTCTTTCTGTCCTAACTTTCAAAACTCTCACTGAATTCTTCCTCTCCAGCCCAAGTAGCTGTTAAGATGTTCCTTCCTTTACCATGGCCACACCACTACTCCTCTTACATACAGAAAGCAGCTGGTACCATTTTTCAGATCTTTGCTTCAACATTCCCAGTGTCTTCTCTTTTTCCCTTTGCTAATTCCTTCCTCCTGGCCCATCTTGTCTTTCCCTGCTTGCTAGGTACTGCATCTACCTCGGCTTCACTTATTTGTCAGTCTTTCCTTATCAGATATTAACTGCTTGTCTCCTGTCTTCTTCTCCTGACACCAATCTGCTATCCAGTCTGCCGCTCCTGTGGAGCCTTGCTGTCCTCTCCTGAGACAGTCCTGATATAACTTCAGTGAACTACTTTTAAATTTCTTCTCATTCAGGTTTCTTTTTAATAACTCTCCATGCAGTTTCCATTTGTGAGAGGTTAGCCTGATAAGAAGGGCACAGAATAGGGCTGTTGGGAAGCAGCAACATACTTGATGCAAATGTGATGTGAAATAACGAACTTGTATGGCAGACATATTTTCCTGAAACTTCTTTGACTTTTCCACAGATACGGATAAGCTCTTCATGACAGAAAAATGTCTCTTCCTATACCTACCTTCATTCAGATATATTTGCATGAACTTGAATACATATGTGCATGCATGTATACACACACAGTACGTATGTATCTAATATATATATACATGCAGTACATATGTATTTAATATATATATGCATACATATGCACATGGCATAAAATGTTTCAGTTCTGTTGAACATGTTGGCCTGAATTGTACAGCATAAGAGAAAAAAAGCCATCTTGTATTCGTAGGGACACATAAGCTTGTGCTACAGAGCACACACAAGATTCCTCATCCATATTTTGCACTGGATTGATGATAAAATTTCTAAAAATGTTATGTAGACAAGTGCTAGAGATTTTTGCATTAGAAGTGTATTTCCAGAGTTAACTCGGGGAGTTTGCTGCAAGAGAAGAGAGACTGCTCCAAGGGTGAGAGAGGGCATAGAAGTGGAACGCAGGAGTGACTTTGTGAGCAAGGAGAAACATGAATTGATACAGACAGATCAGGAATTGCACGGGACATCAATAGTGAGGATGAAAAGCTTATATTTGACAGTCATCTGAAGAGATGAATGAGATACGTGGCATGAGAAGAGAAAGATTTTAGAAACCACATATCTTGTATGAACTAGTGCAAGATCAGAGACTGGAAGGTCATAGAGGAAGGGTCAGTCACTCAGGCAAGACTAGCGTAAAGTGCTAGACATTCTTCTGCTATAACTCAGCCTGACTAGACTGATTTCAATGAAATCATGCAGATTTCTGTCACAAAGATGTGGCTTTAGCTATATAATTGTCATTTCATAAAGGAAGGGTGCGCCAGGCAGATATTCAAGAGATAAAGCAAAATAAATTGGGAAAATGAGGGAGAAGGCGAGCATGGCAAAGTACATTAATGAAAGAGTTTAACTCAAAGCTGTGCAGAATATAATCCATCTTGATTTTATCGTTACAGAATTTGTTAGTCTGCTCGTGCAGAAAACAGAATAGGGAAAGCTTGTTCAGGGTCTTTTTCACTGTGTACTTCATGTACTTCACATGAAACTAGCAGATACCAGATTCAAAATAAATAAAATCTTGTCCTTCAGGTGAGTCACGTGCCACAGACCACTGGCAGCTGGGAGAGTACTCTGAGAAATGCCACCATGCAGCCACCCTGTTACTATACTCTTAATTACACAGTTGTTACTTGCTACTGTGGGAGACACGTTCCTGTACGCTGAGCTTTAGACCAGCCAGGTACAGCCATTGTTATACTTTATGTATGAACAGTTAATACTTCAAAGTGCTTGTGTTTATATGATGTGAGACACACAAAAATGGAGAAGGAGTGAGAAAAGGCTATTGTTTTCCAAATTATTTTTAATGGAGAATCACACAAGAAGCTGTTATGGGTCTTGTCTAGGATCACACATGAAACCACTATCAAGGTTAGGGACTGGGATGAGATATTGGGTCTTCTTCAGTGCCTGAAGTATAGCATCATCCTTTCCCTTCAGTTAGCCACCAAAAAGCTCTGAAGTGAAAACAGAATTGAAGGTATTGAGTTGTCAAGCTCAGAAATGTCCGTTTTTCCATGGAAACCTCTTTTTGGCGACAGCTAAGCTTTTGCAAGGAAAGAAACACTTGTCTTCATGTGAGCTGTCAGAGAGCTGCACTGTGCAAAACACTGTAAATGTGTAGCTTCCTTCTAGAGGAAGTCTCCGCCTGCAGCCACGTGGAATACAGCCTGGATCTGGGCAATCCAATTGTAATTCTGCCTACTAAATAGTTTTTCACCATGGTCATGACAGACTCATAGTTGTGTCTTCTGTTGTCTGTTGTCAGAAAGCAAAACACCATTTCAGTGGTGATATATATATATATGAGGAAGAAAGACATCTTCATTTTCATAAGCTAACTTATGCCTGGAGTTACAAAGAGTGAGAAGAGCGCATTTAATCATTACTGCAGGGCAGAAAGCAATGACAATATTCTTGTCGTTAGCCGTGGTGTTTTATTATAGTACCACTTAAGAAGAAAAAAGAGACAGTTCAGAATACTGAACAATTCAAATTCATTATGGCAGGCATGGTGTCTCATTTGCTGAAAGAGTAAGTCTTTCGCACTTGCCTTTTGCAAGGGCCTTGGTGCCAATGCAAATCAACGCTCTAGTCCTTCACCTCAGGAGTCTGAATTCAGATTTCGATATGATCAGGGTGAAACAAGGCTGCTGAAATAGCAGCTGCAAGGTTTCATTAACACTGCAGAAGTAGAGCCAACAGCACTGTAGCCTTTGCCTGGGAGACTGAAGTTACTGAAAAGCTAATTAATAGTGCAAAGATTCAGCAGAGCTGCACATGCCTCATGGGGAAGACAGGGACTGACAGAAGGACAGGGCAGGGCAGAGGCCAGACAACAAGGAAGATGGTCAGTGGACAAGAGAGTTTCCTTTGTCCCCGCTCACGCCTGCAAGGCTTTGGCTGGGACCTCCTTTCTACAACTTCCTAATGCACTTGAGAGGGGAACCACTCTGCTGAAATGGCTGGCAATACTCAAATACGTTAGATAAATTTTCTCACAGTGATCACTGATATAAAAATCTTGTGATCGAAATTTTGACATAAATATTTCTAGTTGTTCAGAATGACAAAATATGATTTGAACTTTTAAATACATAATGTAGCATATATTATATATTATTAATCTATATTATGTATCATGTTCAATACTAATGAAATGGGGTATTGTATATTGTTTAAATAGAACATTTAGATGTGATTGTTTTGATGGCTGCAAATCAAAGTATCTTAGAATCTCTTTTCTAGAAAATATCTCTGAATTTCATTTTTTTATCCTTATTCATAATGAAAGCATTTTTTTGGAATCACCAGAATTTGCCGTGCAGCTAAAGTTCTGTTTTTCTGATCAGTTCTGCCCGCAGTTGAGATGATAAAAATGGCATAAAGGAAAATAAATTGGTATTCTTCTTTGGAAGAGAGAGCAATACCATCCTAGGCTAGAGAAAATGGAAGCATAACTAGTGAAGGCACTAACTGTATCTTCATAATTTTTTCCAGGTTGGCTTGGGAGGCAAGTCATTTCATCTGCCTAATAAGATTTTAGATACCAGTAAGAGTTATAACAAGTTACATAGTATATTAGCTAAGGCAGTACCTGAACATTTGTGTATTCCCAGGCGGTTCCAAAAGCAAACTGCAATGTGTTAGCTAATACATTTTAGTTTGTGGCAAGACAAAAGGGCAGGTACAGGCAGATATTCCAACTCGGTAGATATAAATCATATTATCTTATTCATGTGTCTAAGCTCTAAAGTTTACATGTTAATAGTTGCCTTCATCTATGTCCCATATCGAACTCTGAGAAATACTACTAAGAGAAGGATTTGTTCTGGTGCCTTTAAAAATACAGGGGAGAAAGGGAGGGAAATGATACTGGCAGATGAAATACATGAAAATATAATTTTCTAAGCCTTCCAGTCTATACTGGCATGAGAAGCACTAACTGAGAAATAAGTATTTCAGGGATTTATTTTCAGAACTGAGATTTTGAACTAGTGGGTGGGAAAGCAAAGCCATCAACAAGCAGCAAGGTTTGTTCATTTCTTATTATGCAGCAGTCTGAAGGCTGAACTCTGTGGCTTGTTTGGCAACACATGGGGCTAAGATAATGAAAGCAGATTGATGCTCCATGGTAAGGAAGTTCAATATCTACTTCTTGCAAATAGAATTCTAACATTTCTTTTGATGTTAGCAGTGCTATCCTCAAAGGGATCTGCTGACTGCTGAGTTGTGAAATGTGCTGTTAGAGCGTGGGCAGGGTCACTCTCTTCCTACCAGCTGTGCCGTTGCATTCCAGCCCAGCTGCACCTGCATTTTTTACTGTGTTTCTCATCCTTTACTAGATGCGGTGCTTTCTCATTTTGGTTTCTTCTACCTCATCTGTAAGGGGGTGGTTTATAAAGAGCAATCAGCCTTCTAGCAAAGAGTCAACAAGTGTTAGCTTAAGTCTCTTCCCCTTGGCCTTTTTTAACTAAGACTTGTTTCAATCACTCAAGATTCCTTTGTTGTTTCCTCACAATATATATTTTTTCTATGTGCCTCACAGGATGAGAAATTTTTGGAGAAAGAGCAGATCTTGCTTTCAGTAATTGTGTTAGGTGCATGTGGACCTAACTTGAATTCCTCTCATTTTCTTATGCATTCTGCTCTCTAATATTGACAGTTTTGAGTAGCACACGTTAGGTGATAAATGCATGGTGCCTAGATTTCTCACTTTTTTAACAAACTAGTGAAGAGGTGTAGTGTAGAAAAGGAAATGTATAATAGATAGTGGAAAGAAGAGCCATCAGTAGGAAATGAGGGCTGTGAAGGACTGGCATGTTGTGACTGGGATAGAGTAGGTTGATCCTGCACAACACTGTGGAGTGCATTTGGGAATCTGACAAAGTCATTTCTATATTGATTTTCACTCACTCCTTGAATGCTTTTGTAATGTGCAATTCTGTATTTGTTAATGCCCACAAGAGACTCTTGTGGTCATCTAACCCATCCTAAATTCTTCCTAGCTGTTTATGAAAGTAAATGAATCTTCTGTCCTTATGTCTTGCTTCACAGCCTAGTCTGTCTGTGACCATACCAAATTTTAGTAATTCAGATAATGCTTCAACATATGCAGCACAGAATGCTAATTCAGTACTTTCAGTG
Source organism: Crypturellus tataupa (assembly GCA_034781795.1). Taxonomy (NCBI): domain Eukaryota; kingdom Metazoa; phylum Chordata; class Aves; order Tinamiformes; family Tinamidae; genus Crypturellus; species Crypturellus tataupa. The sequence goes on from JAWLRI010001098.1 coordinate 1,189,852, forward strand.
CTCTGCTGTGGTCCCACACTCAGTTTTACCCACATATCTGAGACTTGGAAACATTCTTGCAGAGCATGATATTTAACTGTTTTCTAGTAAGGGGGTAAAATACTTCCAGTCCCAGTCATACTGCCCTTACTGAGTGCATCCCTCTGTCAAAATACCATTGCCTTTTCTTTCTTTGTTTAGATCCTAAATGCAGTCTTTTTTCCTTCCATTCCGTCACAAGAGCACCATTTCAATCACTTCTGTTATTTACATTTTATACAGCACATCTCAGGATAGATAATTAAATCCTTATCTATACAAACATTCACTTTTCTGTTGATTTTTAAGCAGTGCAAACCTTCTAGACACATTTGATTTAAAACACATCTTACTTTAGCTGAAACCAGCTGCTAATCAATGTAAGCTAAAAGAAAATAAGCCCATCTAAAGCTGAAATCATAATTTCACACAGGCATTACCTAAATGAGTTTTAAATTACTCTCTTGAATTAAAACAGTGCAACTTTTTTATATAGGTAAGCCTTTAGAATCCAATACTTTTAGAGAGAAAGGGATTTCCTTTGTGGCTGAGGAAAAAAACAAGCCAGTGGGAGGGGAGGGGGGGAGCATGGGAAGAGAATAATTTATTATATTAAGCTTTATTCTTCAATTATATTATCTCTATCAGAGTATAAACAGATCTTCATATTTGATGATCATTTTACCAACACTTACTTCTCACCAGGAGTGTTCTTCATCATTGTATTCCAAAATCAAGCAGCATTCAGATATGCCTGGGTGATATATTTTTGTCAGCACAGCAAAGGTTCCCACAGTGTTTAATTACTCAGACTAGCCAGGGGAGAAGGAAAGAAATGAGCCGTGCTGAGTGTGCTGTGCTGGGATTGTTTTCTGTTACATAACTAGGCATCTTCCTAATGCATGAAGGGAAGGCAGCCTTGGAACTGCTGTCTGCAGTTACCACTGGCTGTCCCGTTTGTACTTGCCATTGATTGACTGCCTTTTTTGATGATATATTTGCAATTTTCTCATTTCCAGGGCAGCAGGTTCTTGGCTTGGTGGAGAACCAAAGTGACTGGTATCTGGGCAACCTTTGGAAGAATCATCGTCCCTGGCCAGCGCTTGGGAGGGGTTACAATACAGGTAATCTTTGAAGTATCATTTTCATTGAATGTGGAATTTATCTCCTGGCTTAGAGTCTGAGAGGTACATACTTCCTTCCCAATCTGCCTCAAAATTTGCAGGTTCGAGCAGTAAAAATGATGCATTGTGATGTGTTTTGGAGTTTCTGCTCCTATGCTACTCTATAGGGAACTTATTCCTTCTCTAAATGGTCTTAAGAGAGATTGGTTGACACCATTTGGGGAAGGACACAGCTTTTCAGCAGTCTGGTGTATTCCAAGCACATCTCTTACATAAAGATTTCTCTCTGTGATGAGCACCTAAAGCATATGTAGGCCCAGCAAGAGGGAAAGAATAGGAATTAAGCTCATTTTCTGTAGAGAAGTAAATGGTACAAATGTTAAATGGCACAAAATGTCAACCTAGTAACAATATAACTCCTGCAGGACAACAACAGGGTCATAATTGTCCTAATAAAATGCAAACCACTGGCCATCAATTTCTGCTACTATGCAAAAGGAATAAAGGCACTAGAATTTATTAGTTTATGCGAGACAGGTCTTCCCACTGATTTGTGTTTGGTGTGTGAGAAAACATATCAGGTACATAAACACACACATGCATCTAAATCATTCCAATGCTAGGCTTTATGTGCTGGTGCAGTGAGTTAGGTTCCTTTTCTATTTGTAATAAAAGGGTAGAACAGATGGTGAAGGCTCCATTTAGAATAGATGAGTCTATTTAAATAGCCCCGCACTATCAGAAAATGATTCACCATAATAGTGGTTTTGCTGTGCAGAAATATACAGGGTTCAATTAAACAGACTAACTAGAAAAAGGATTGCACGCAGTTGTAGCTGGATCATCTGTATTTCCCTATTCCTTTGAGCATTAGGAGAAATCATGCCAATTTTTGAGAATTTGATTTTGAGCCATTGCAGAACATCTCTGTTCTCTGGAAATGTTCAAAAGAATAACCCAATACAACTCAGATAGGTAGGGATGTAAGATAATAGCAAACGAAGTTTGTTTTCTGATTCTCTACTCAGTAGAGTAGAGATGCATGTAGATATATGTAAATATATTAGATTAGGTATATTAAAGCATGGAATGCCCTTACCCCCAAACACATGGAAGAAAGCTAAGTTTCATGAGTTTGCCCTGATGCCTGAAAGCCCATGATTATGCATAATCAAAACTTCTTGGTTGTCAGCTATGTTCAGTGTTACAGCACAAAAACTTTTGTTCTTTTGAAAGATTACCACCTTTTACAATTACTTCCATAATTACCAATTTACTTTTCAAATTTATCTTTTTTTCTGCTATTTTAATGCTGAAGAAAAAAATGCAGCACAACTACATAGCATTAAAGTAATTCACACATATATGCTATCTAAAATGTAATTATGTAAATAATAATGTTACAATGATTTAATTTATATTATCATAACTTACTGATGCATGTTCTTTTAAGAGTACTAAAAGTCAGTCACACAATTCTTCTGCTGGAAGCAAAGCTAATTGGATATCAATAGCCTTTCGCATTTATTGCATATGTTAATTTGTGGTAAGTATGAATACATAGCTGCCTGTCCATGAAAAATCTTGCCCATGATTTTAGGCTATTCACAATTTCCTTCTTCAGAAAATTCACATGCAGTTATGATTTTTTTTAAGAGATAATGAATGGAGCTTTGCAAAGGTGATTATAATAAGTGGAATGACATTTTTTCATATATGCAACAAAGGGTCATTGAGTGAAACACTGCATGCTCTGAGTGGTAGCAAATGATCTGTTATTAACAGAATGGGCATAATTTCCTCTAACTTTTTTTACTTAAATTCATTGTTTGTCTCAATAGCGGAGACTGGAGGTATATACCTCTCCAAGAAGAAGAAATAACAAAATAAACTGGGGTTTGTTTGATGTGGTCACTGCAGACAGCACTGTGGCCAAGGAGGATTCAGAAAACTAAAGAAAGAGGCAAAGAAAAGATGGTAACTCTAAGCAAAATCACTGATCAAAGGTGGGCCAGGAAAGGGAAAATTTAGAGCTTCAGATATTTAAGGCAGTATTAAGCAAGCATAAAAGAGTCCCCCAAACCCTAAAACTTCAATGAGCTCAAGAAAGACTAATCAGAAGGACGGAATGAGAGACTGTGCTCTTGGGAGAGTGTTTTACTTGGGTCTTATGAAAAGAGATTTCTATGTGTTTGTCTTCAGCCAGGTCCAGCCCTGGAAGATTTGATGCAGAAAACTGAGTCAAAGTTCTTCCATTGCCTTCTACTGCTTCCTCCCTGACCCCAAAAGCATGTCATTTTTCACTCAGTCTATATCTCAGCATAGCTGGACTTTATGTAGATTGGGGGAATCTGGAAGGCAGATACATTAAAGCCAAAGCTTTGTTTATTTCTTTTCCACTAGTAATAAATATACAGAACTCCTTAAACCTAGTAAGCATATGAGTCCTCCTGTTCCTGTGTGTCCAGACCAAATCTCCAGGCAGCGGATGCAGATATTGAAGGAAAAGTTTTCTGCTTGTTTTTTTATCCTTCCCGTTCATTTGCCCGGGCAGATAATCCAAGTCAGACTTCAGTCCACAATAATACAACCTTAGGAAAAGCAGGCCAAACTCGAAGTCAGGGGTAGTTGCATCCTGTGCAAAATGTTCTTAGTTATCTAACTATTCTATATTCACAGTGTTTGAGACAAATTTTCATTTCCTTGGGACATTTTAAACAGAATTCTTTCAGTGCCACCTAGGTACCAGAGTTTCTCCAGTATCTCATTCACCAAAACTCAGCAAACAACCTTGTCCAATACTCCTTGAATGTGACACCCTGCCTATCTTGCATATCTGCGTTGAGATTAACATTTACAGGCTCACAGTGCATTAGTTAAAACACACACTTCAGCCTGTGTAATCTGCATTGTTTTTATTACGGACTAAACTGTTCTTTTCAAGTATTGCCTAAGCTGCACTATGTTTTTTTTCTTTACAGATGCTAAACTGACAGCTCCAAAATTGCTTTGTATGGTTTGATGTTCATTTCTGGAGTAATGGCCATCTTAATCCTTAGCAAAATATTTTTCAAATAAATGCTAAACATAAAACCTTTTAGTGCTTTCTCTGCATTATATTTTCCAGCAAGGTGGAAGCAATAGCTTTTAGAAGCAATAGCTTTTAAAAGCAATAGCTTTTAAAAACAGTTTCTGGTGACTCTGTTGTCATGATTTCAAGCTGCATCCTCAGGTGATGTAAATCTCTCTTGGCTGCTCTGACTGTACTGCATCTGGCCTGACTTACAAAAGCTGAGAATTTGACTCCCAAGTCTTTCAAATGGAGCTTTAAAATGGATTAAATATATAAATTATATAAATTATAGGCAATATATTCAGTGCAGAGGTTTCAGGACCCAGGTGAGTTTAGTCTCTTGACAGTACTGTCCATTATTCCTCAGACAACTCAGAATTCATTTTCTATCAGGCCACAGCACAGGAACCATTTCTCAAAGTGACCCTTTCCATCATGAAGTCTGTAAAATTCTTACAGGAGTAGAGACTGTAAAAATTTATGCCAAAACCGAAGAAGAACTATAATAAACCTAAAGAAGTAAAAGAACACCACCTAAAAAACTGAAGACCTTTGGCTCAAGCTCTTTTTTTTAATTAGAATAGTGTAAGAGCCTTAGACTCAAACTGTTTTCCCAGGTTAATATGTCAGTTATAACTGGAAGAGTAGCTATACTACGTATACTATGGCGTATCTGTTTTCAGATCTATTTTTTTTTCTTATGTTTTCTGACTCTGAGAGCAGCCCTCTTAGCCTGATGCAAGGGCTGACTAGGAACATGAGCCCGTGGGTCCTGAGACAACCCACCTGTAGGCTCTGCAGTTTGGGTTCACATCTTGTGCTGCTCCATGACGCTACTGTGCATCCTCAATGCGGAAAGCAGCTGACTGATGGAGAAAGGTGAAATAGGTGGGAGTTTTTCATGGATCTGTCAATGGTCCTGATCCAGAAAAGCAGGAACTGCCTCAGTCTGTGCTCTATGCACCTCCCATCACTATGAGTGTGAACAGCTAAGTTCCAAAAAAGTTTTCCATGGACTGGACAGTCTGTCAGATCTGATATTAATAAATGATGAGCACTTTTAAGCTCAATTGATTCTCAGCAAGTCTAATAATTAATGCTTTGAATAGTTACTGTTGCCTAGTTCTGTGTGGATCTGTTATCTTTTTTTCCCCAGAAGTCTCAGATATCTGTGAGATCCATCCATATATAATTTATACATTCCATAATCGTAATCCATAGCTGCTGACTATCGCTATCACTTATGTTCATGGTCTACAGAAAAGTATATGTTGTTTGAGAGAGGTGATTTTCACAATCTTCGTAATGAATGAAGAAGTCAGAGAACTCTTGAATTTTTGCACCCTTAAATATCCAGCATCAGGCCCTGGCATAGGAGAATGTCAATAAGTTTAGCTATGTCCTCTCTAAAAGCCATTGAAATACTTCTACCTCCAATTACATAAAACATTAGGCACTTTTGGTACCGATCATTCTGGAATTGCTATCCTTGTGTTTAGTTGTAAAAATAAGAGCCTTTGAAAACAGATGTAAAATGCATTTTAATGATAATAAAATTAAATTAAAAAGAAGGAAAATGAAATCTGCACCAAGGCAAAAAGTAATACTCTGTTTAGCTTCTCAGATTCACTCTGTAGTAATTGTTCAGATTTTTGAATTAGATTATTATTTCCATAAGCGACTGTGAGCTCACTCAGCAAATATTGTGCAACATCAGTGCAAAGCATACTCGTACACATATGCTCTAGCTGCACAGAAATGCAATCAAAATACGGTTTTCACGATACAGAAAGTATTTTAAGAAATAGTGTACCAGTACAGATTAGAGGTTGACCTGCTGGAAAGCAGCTCCGCAGAGAGGGATTTGGGCATTCTGGCTGACAACAAGTTAACCCTGAGGCAGCAACATGCCCTCATGGCCAAGAAGGCCCATGGGACCCTGGCTGCATGAGGAGGAGCATTGCCAGCAGGTCGAGGGAGGGGATCCTGCCCCTCTGCTCAGCTCTGGTGAGGCCGCACCTGGAGTATTGGGGGCAGCTCTGGGCTCCCCAGGACAAGAGGGACGTGGAGCTTCTAGAGCTCCTCTGGTGTAGAGCCACAAAGACGATTAAAGGACTGGAGCATCCATCATGTGAGGAAAGACTAAGCAAGCTGGGCCTGTTTAGTCTGCAGAAGAAAAGACTGAGAGGAGGTTTGATCAACGTGTTCAAGTACCTGAGAGGTGACTGTAGGGAGGATGAGGCCAGGCTCTTCTCCACCGACCGGTGGCCGGTGACAGCACAAGGGGTAACGGGTGTAAGCTGAAACACAGGCAGTTCCACCTCCGTGTGAGGAAGAACTTCTTTGCTGTGAGGGTGACAGAGCCCTGGCACAGGCTGCCCAGAGAGGCTGTGGAGTCTCCTCTGGAGATCTTCCAAACTCGCCTGGATGCCGCCCTGTGCCTCATGCTCTGGGTGTCCCTGCTGGAGCAGGGGGGTGGACTAGGTGATCTCTGGAGGTCCCTTCCAACCTCAGCCATTCTGGGATTATGTGAAATGCCCACACACTGGTGTTTTTAGGGTCAAAAAAAAAAGCTGTCTGTGTCAGTGTTTGGAGACTGAAATGATAATTATGCATTTAATGGCCAACTCTCTATTTTTGCTGCCTATAATCTTTAGATTACACTTTAAAATAACCTAAATAAAATAGCCTAAAACCTGTTTACTTGCAAGAGTATATTCCTTTTCAGCCTTTCTCATTCACTACTTAAAGCATGTGGTGTATCAAGAACTTGTTTACAACACTCTTGACATTTTTGAAATACAGGTCAATATGTATCTGATTTTGAAAATGGTGCCTCTACTTTGAGAGGCCTATCCACATAATAATGGGATTGCTGTGAACTAATTAGTCCTCTGTTCATTGCATTTTCTAAGATATGTCCTGTGTTCCTTGGCAATTGATATCCATCAGACTCTGCAATAAATTCCATTTAAAAAAAAAAAATACCTGATCTTATTTAGACAGACAACTTTCATCTCCTAAGAAACCTACAATGAGTTGCATTCAGACAGTCCATTCCGGATTCTACTTTCTATTGTACTGGGGTAACTGAAAAGTAATTTGATAGACTGACTTGTCCAAGGTTTGTGTTTTTAGTAATTTGACCTGGATTCATAATGTAAATCTTCAAATAATGTACATAAATAGGATATAGATATTTACTATTCCTGTCTAATTATTTTAAAAATCATTCTGAAGTGCAGTATTTTTAGCTTGATAAAGACAGTTCTTTATGTAAATATATGTAGCTTGATGAATAATTATGTTGTTCAGCACTCTAAAATGCCCTCTTTTTCGTAGAGGGCCATCGTTAGCGAGTTTAATTCAGACAAAATACTTGTACATAAAAGCTTAGTGGAGGCATCCAGGTGCCTAAACAGAGAACAAAAACCTTTATTATATGCCAGGAGAACCCTAGCCACATGCATAGTAGCGGTAAAACTAGTACTTTTTCTTTTGTATTGCAAGTTCACTTTCCAGCTTCCCGCTGTGCTCTGTAAAGGCAATTAGGTAAATGCAGTTCCTCTTTTGTAGATATGGAAACAGAGATTTTAGCCATAGTCTCAAAGCAAAGAAGGAAGGATCACAGTTGGACTCCGTTTTGGGGCTCTGTGTACTAGCCAGGTGCTTTGCACAGGGAGCCTTTTCCAGGACTTGACTACTGTCACAATTGGAAGAGCTGAAAATGAGAAAAGTTTCTCTTAAATCGTAATCAGAGATTTTCTTGCTGCAGCTTGTATCAGTTACTATTAAGAAGTTGAGATAGATAGCAATAAGATCTTGCCTTATCATCCCCCTTTGCAGGCTAAAACAAACCCATTTATCTCTTAGCCTCCCCTCATATACCAAATACTTCAGCCCCCTGACCATTTAGCTGACTCTTGTTTGGATTATATTTATATATATATAATGTGTGTGTGTATATATATATATGTATATATATATAAAAGCTGTATTTAATCTTTAATGATTGTTCATTCTCTGCTGCTGCTTTCCTTCTCCTAATGATTTTATTAGAACATTTTGTTCTCCCGAATCTAGTTCAGCCTATAAACTGCCCATTAAGTAAAAAAAAAAAAAATGTTTTATGTTACTTCTGAACATAGATCCACAATCCCCTTTGTTGTCTAACTGTAAAGATGTACCTGAGAGGCTGTTCAGCCTCTGATCCAAATTTCCTCCTCTGCTGTTAGGATCCTGACTGAGCACCTGACCATGAAAAACTGCGACTGGTTCTTGCCTTTTGTGCCTGTCCCTACGATTAGCCTTGTAGATGACTTTTCTAATATTAGAAGCTAGCCAAGTTAATCGCCACCTGTTCAGTGTGCATTTTTGTTCTTCACATAGTCCCAAGTAAAAACCCTGTAAAATGCTGACATATCAGCCCCTGTTAAATATGTTTTTGAAATACTAAAAACAGAAAAAAAAAAAAAAAACAGAATTTAAAGCAATGTTCTTCATTAACTTTCACTTTGTACTCCACACTGATGAAGAAAAAGAAAAAAACAGTATCATGGATAAGTCCAAATCTGTTGTAAAAGCTTGACTGTTGACTTAAGTAAATCTAAACTTATTTACAGCAGTTGGGGATAAAGAAATAGATTCTTTTTTTTTTTTTTTTTCCATTTAAATGTGAGTTTTTTTTTGTAGAGAGTGCAAGATATCTTAGTTTGGGAAGGGGTGCTTGCTTTCACCAGGGTGGATGTTCAGAGAATATCAAGCCACTTTTTATCTAGAGAAGCAAATTTTCTGTGTGATCACTGTTTCCAAATACACCTGCATGGAAAAGAATAGATCATCCAAGATAGATAATCAGCTGAACATAAACTACGTATTTATTATGTTAGGCAAAACACTTCATGTAATCCTCGAATGTATAAGCAGGGTCATCTCTCCATCTATAAAATGGAGATAGCTGTGGGGTTTTTTCTTCTTTCTTCTTTTCTTTTTTTAATTTAGCATAAATTTTTTGTTTGATTGTTTTTCTCCTAACATATTGGGTGCATCCTACACTGTTGGATAACATATTTAGCTTCCTAATTTGCTCTTCAATCCTGGGTCCCTGATCATCCAAAGTGCGCAGAAGCCAGTTGGCACCCTGACTGTCTTGGGGAGCAACCTAGCTATGTAAAAGCAATACTGGGTGAGTTTTGGTGGTAATTCACTCCAAGGAATGTTTCTTGAAGGTAGCATGGATGGGGCTACACTGTGGGTTGGTTCCTCTTTCTTGTCCTTCAGTACTACATCAAAAGCTTGCACACATTATAATACTGCCACATGCTCTTAAGTCATTCTCCAGATCATGCAACGTAAGACCCTGAGCTTCATTAAATAAAAGCTCTGATCCAGTAAACTCTAACATGTTTTTTATATTATATCAGACACTGACAAAAGCAAACACAAAGTATTTCTTATGGTCCAAGACACAAAGGAGTAAAACCTACATCCTCAGAGACAAGTAGTGTGTGGTTTGGAAGAGGTCAGCTTCCTCAAGAAGGATCTAGACGCAGAACAGTGTGTATATAACCTCTGCATATTGCTGACCTGGAAGCTAGAGATCCCTTCTTGGAGTGGATGCTTTTAAAAGAATACAAATATAACCACTTGTCCAGGGCTAATCTCCATAGGTCAAGGGTACTTATAAATTAAGAAAATTAAAAAATATGTATTAGAAATCTTCCCATACAACTGGGGAAATTTGCTCCAGGAGCTTATCTGGGAGGAGGTCAAGGGGTGGCTTGGTTGTAGCTTATTAGTATCTGCAAAAGAAAATGACATTTGTTAATAGAGGGCTTGCCAATTTAGCAAAGGTTCCACAAGATCAAATGGCTGCAAGTTCAAAGACTTGTTCAAATTAGAAATAAGGGATGTATCTTTAATCTTGATAATTATGCAGTGGAATAACTTACGAAAGTTTGTGATATATTACCCATTATTGGAGAAATTTAAATTGGAAATTTTTAAAGTTATGCTCTACTAGAGCATAACTTGAAATTGATCCTGAAAAATCCTATGCATTTCATTTCGCAAGATCCTGAGAGATCACCACCACCACCAAGGGTTTTGTTTCATTGAACTGTCATCAGGAAGTGTAAACAAAATGTTTGTAATGCTCTAAGAGGAATGAGGCTCCCAAGAGCGTAGCGGCAATAAATTTCAAAATTGCAAAATGCACTTTATCACAGGTTCACTTTCAATACACCTACTGAGAACAAGAGGACTATTGCATTCTATTCCCATGCCCAGAGACACCCATTTTGCATTTAAAACAGTTTCTTTGCCTTTTTTTTTTTTTTTTTTGAGAGGAAAGTTCAAATGTAGAGTTACTGTTTATTCAAAGTTAACCCAGTATGCATCACTGCATATTTTCATTACACAGTTTACATCATGAAGCTCTGTTTTGGAGAATAAGGCTGGTGCATGTAAGTGCACAGTTAAATAATATATCAGGATAAAAAAAATTATTTACAATTACTATCTTCTGGTCGTTCCATATTAAAAGCTGTAGACATAAGTTATGGTTTTATTATACTAATGATCTGGCTAGTAAAATAATGAACAGCAGTTAGATAGATGGTCTGTAAATCAAGTAAAACAAATAATTATTTCTATCTTAAGCAGCTATTGTCTTTCAGTGATTTCCATCCACCAAAGACTTAAAAAAAGAAGACTTAGAAATGTGTACAATGGAGGCATTTACTGTTGTGGCTACTTGGGCAGAAATATGTGACTTATTGTAGAATTGAATCTTTTAATTCCATTTTCTTTAATTCATAACAGCTGTTGTTTTTCTGTTTGTTCTTGATCTGGCAGATTAAACATAGAGGCTACAGTCAATTAAAAGAATTACCATAATCATATATGCACATATATTTTTTTCTGCGTGCACCCTACTTAAATGTATGCTGCGTATCTGTATCGTGTATTATTTTGGACATAGATCAGAGTTCCTGGTGTAGCCCAGTTGAATTCCAAGTTCAGTCTTTGGCAGACTGGTGTTTTGGGCTGTGATCCTGCAAAGGCACAGCCACAAATCCTGCATTATGCACTACAGTCACTTCTACTGGTTGGGGCTATAGCAAGATGGAATTAAAAGAACATGCAGAAGTGTTTGCTGGATTGCTATGCAATTACCAACAACTATGTGACATGGTACGTCTCCTGGGATGGCAGAACTGCAATCCCCTTTCATAGCTCCTAAACTAGAGCTAAACCTTTTGGTGCTAAATCTGTTTTGGTGCTAAATCAAAGGTTACTGTGTTCATACTACCTTAAATCTCTGGGTCAAAGTTTTTTCTTGTATTAAATCTCCATAACATCTGTCCTGTTTAACACTACTCCTTACAGCATATAAGACTCAGTAGTTTGGTGTATAGTTTCTGGTATGCTTGTTAAGTGTTGTAAAATCCCACTGATTTTTTAAAACTGACTATTGCTTTAAAAAATATTACCAAAGTGTGTCCTGCCTATATTTTGTCAAGTTCTATGAAGAAATCTGCTTGCTGTTTAGGTGGTTCGCTGTTTAGGTGCAATTGTGAGAAGAATTGTATAACATCTAAAAAGGACTGACTGCGAGATGCTGCTCACTTAATCTGGCATTGCCTAAGCAGCTCACCCAAGCATCTTTTCCCATCTGAAAGTAAGGATCAGAGTAGTGCTTACAGGTAATGGCTCTTAGTAGCTACACCCACAGTGCTAAGTATATTTTCAGCAACCATAAAATGGACACTGTAATACCTTAATTGAGTTTGAAAGCTTATCCAGTTTCACTGTAATGTCTGTGATTCTCTTCTTTCTAAAAATGCTGTTTATTATTTCCTATAACGCTATATATTCTGCTGTGCATTTCAGTAAAAGCCATAATCTATATTACAAAGATGCTGCCTGATAACATTCCAAGGAAAATTGCTGATTTTGCTGAAAACTTTCAATTTGCTATTGGGAAAAATCTAATAAAATACTTGGTTCTGAAGCAATGAAAAAAAATGCACCGTTTTGCTGAGATGCCCTGAAACATCTCTGAAACCATTGCTTAATTGAAATTTTGGAGAGTGAAAAAAAATGATGGAATCAAAAAAGGAAAGAAGAGAAAGAATTCAGGTGATTCCAAAATTTTATTAGACCTAGGATGAAACCTTTGTTTTCCTTTTCTAGTGATGTAACCATTTCAAAAACCTTTTAATTTATATCATCTTTGAAATGAGAAGTACAATTTTAGAGTAAGTCACAGAATCACAGAATGGAAGAGACCTCTAGAGATCATCTTGTCCAAACCCCCTTAGTTGTTTTTTAAAATGTGCCAAACAAAGAATTGTAGTATTTGTAAAACAAGATGTTTCAGGAAAAATATTTTATGCAAAATATTAACCATATTCTGCCTAATCTATTCAACAAATTCCCCTCTTTTTTTGTATCCTGAAATTGTGTTTTTGGAGAAACTCCTTTCTGGTATGTTTGTTATAGCAGTTCAGAATCTGTATAATTTTGGTAGTTCAAGCAAAGTCTCACCAAGGGGAGGGAGAAAATGGCATTCAGGTAAAACTAGACTATATGATCCACATCCAAGATGAAGGAAGAGGCATACAGAAGATACTGAACCACATAAAGAAAAATCCTTCATAGGCAGAAGGTGGTTTGTTTGTTTGTTTCCAAGAGCCCCTCAAGATACGTGTAACTTTATATATATGTCTGAACCAATTCCTCAAGATCACGAAAATAGGATATTCTGTGGCTGATCGTAGGTCACTTAATAGCCATGAGACATTGAGGTTCCCAGTTTTCTCTTGTTTATTTCCTGCCTAGTTTCCTTTTTGTTTCCATCAGGTAGGTTAGGGAAGCAAAGTGCTGCTCTCATCAAGTAAGGAGCAGTCCCACTGCCTGGGGCCAGATGTTCATAAAGACGATTGCTTTGATAATTTTTTTCTGCAATCTCTTCCTCCCCCAGCACAGCAGCTGCGGGTAAGTCCCTATCCCCTTATGTTCATCTGTATGTCATCTTCAATTTGGTTAGCGATTTCACTCAATACGACTTTGACGAAGGCGCTCTTGGGGTAAATATTTCCTTTCTCTGGTTCCAGACACTTTGCCTGCACACTAATTATGCAGACTGGAGTTAGGTCAGGGTTGCAGAAAACTGCAGCATTTGTTATCTTTGATTTTGGTAACAGAACAATTTAAAAGTATAAATAAATGCTCTATTCTGAAAACAAACAAACAAGTACTTTTACCTTTGCATGAGTAATTTCAAAGTTTTCCACCTACCTGCTTTTGCTTTTCTTTTGCACTAAATAATATTCATTAAGTGATAATATTTTCAAGTATTTTCAATAGCTACTGTTCATCATAAGTCAAAACTTCTTTTTTTCTATGTATATATTCCAGTTTTCTGCTGCTACCATTATAGTCCCTCGGGATAGCATAATCCCTTTAACTACAATGCCATAATCTGCTGGTAGCACAAGAGTGGAAGACAAAACCCGAAGAATATTTCACATATAAAAACAATTCATTTTTTTCTTCCTCACATTGAAGGCTTAAAGAAGATTTATTAAGAAAAATATTTTATTGTCTATAAAATATAAAAAATATTACACTAGAGTTAACGGAATCTGGCAATTTTCTTTATTTTTTTTTTAGTAAAGAATGTCCTCAGTTATAGCACACTGCTGAAATAAAGCTGACAGTTCTTGCAACTGGAAATAAGCCACTACCAGAAAGGAGGTTATCCCACCTAATTTATCCCTGCAGTGGAAGGAATCTGCTTTGCATTGATCTAGAATTTCAGATAATGTGCTCTCAGGAACTAATGTAAACACACCACCCACTCCACTAAAGATTTACATATGCTGGAGAGGAGACAAACACCCTGGCAAAAAAAAAAAAAACCACACACATTACAGGCTGTTGTGACGCTGTGTCCCTTTCCAATACAACAGCTGGAAGCAGAAAGGTTCACTGAATATGAAAGGGGATCCCTCCAGTAAAGGTTCCAGCATTCTAGGGAACCAGATGGGCTGAAGTAGAAAACATAATTAATATAGGCCAAAAAATCACTGCCAGAAGAGGTTTTGTTTTTATTCATGGCAGTTCAAGGTTTTAGTAGAATGGAATTTGCAAGGAGATAAAAATTGAAGGTACAAGTGACATAGAACCTCCTTTGTTCTGTCCCCACCCATGTAAGATTGACCCACCTATATGTATTTACTACGTTTGCTAATCTTTTTGGAGTTTATTTTTAAAGGTTTATGACATAGGATACTTTATCTTTCATTTCTACTACTTCTGCTTTTAGTTTTATCATTTCAGACCCACCTTGGGCAGCTTTTCCCATTGCCTGCTTTTGGGCTTTTCATATTCCTCTAGGTAGCTGTTACATCTCTGTACAGTTGTCAGGATTTTTTTGTTACAAGACCTCTGGTTTAATGTCACTTGCAGATGTCATTACTATTCTGTTTACTCCTTCTAATACTAATGAAGATGTGAAGCAACACGGCACCTCTCATTGATCTTGCTAGGTACCTCGTGTCAACTTGCTATGCGGCTGTTTATCAGCACTCTTTGTTTATGGTTCTCCAGCCAGCATATATTTCCCATGATAGTGCTCTTATCTAAGTCCTTTGGAATTAATTTCTCAAGTAAGATTTTGTGAGACACTGTAGGAAAGGTTTTGCTGATACTTCAATCCAGCTCATTGCTTCTGTTTTCCCTTCCTCCACACAAGGGATTCTGTCCAAACACAAAACAGCCAAGGAGTAACAGTGTATGCTGAGCTATCTGTTTTCCACCTTAAGGTGTAGCTTTCCTTCCTGAAGATCCTGCTCTATTAACACTTGCTGCTGTAATGATAGGCACTGTCAACAAGGTGGTAAACAGCATTGTTTACCAGAATGGCTCATTGTTCAGAAAGGTTTCAGTAAGATGTGTTAGATTATTAACTTCTTATTAGGTTGAATGTGGGCTGAAATGTCTTCCTATCTAGTTAGAATAAGTATTAAGTGTCAGATTTTACTTCACATACATTTACATTGAGAAGAATGCTTTACATGGGTGTAATTCTCATTATATCAACATAGTCCCCATTGCTATTTAGATATAAACTCAATAAAACCGCAGGATTTTGCAAGAAGCAGACCTCTAGTCAGTGGGAAGATGGCAGAAGTGGACCCATACTAGCAACTCCGTAACCTCAAATCAGGACCGTCCCTATTCTTTCCCCAGTAGACTATGATTTGTCAGAATTGCCCCTCAGAGCCCATTACTTCTCAAAATAAGAGTAGTGAGGGTCACTTCTGAGAGAAAAGAAGTTCATTCTGTCTTTCCTGTAGGAGATTGTCTAATGTTTTTAGAGTGATAACACTAGCATAGATTTAACTTCCAGTATGTGAATCACCTGTACTGGTTTATTTTGTCAGGAGTAATCCACATGCTAATCATGTCTTAATGAAATGAGGTTTTATCAATTAAGGAAACTGCTAGAAGTACTATGTCCTTCTGTTCTTCAGTCCTCTACTTCTCCCTTAGTAGTTTTATTGTCTACTTTGTTCTTCTCATAAGTCTACGTAGGCTGGTGTTTGTCTGTCTGCTGATTCTCCCTTTCTCTTGCAGCCTCAAGGATTTAGAAATGCTTTAGTGATGAAATGAAATCTTTAGCATCCTCCATTCAGATTTTTCTTCTAACTATTCTAACTGTTCAGCTCTATCCTTCTTCTAGTGCCTGGATGTTCTCGAGCTGCTTTCTTGCTTTGTTGAGATTCTCATTTTTGGGGGATTCCATTTAAACTGCCCCTTCCACAATGAGGCTATAGTTCTTTATTGTATTCTGACAATATAGATTTTATACTTGCTGTTTACTTGAATTTGTTTGGATATGTGAACTGAAAGATCACCAAGGTTTTTATTCCAGTTTAAATCAAATTACACTCGCTAAAGCAAGAGTTGTGGTGTCCACTGCTCAGTCGTTGTTCTTGTGCTCGTCTTAACTGCTGTAAGTCAGCATGTAGACAGGAAGGGCCTTGACTGGCATGGGACATCATAGCTTCTCTTGTTCTCTGTGCTGTGTTTTCTTGTAGGGGTTATCCTGCTGCTTCTGGATAAGTTACGGAAGATGAAATGGGAGCAGATGTGGAGACTTACGGCAGAGAGGGAGTTAATGAGCATGCTCTCCACCTCACTGGCTGACCAGGTGAGTGGGACACGGTGGAGCAGTGGCGATTCATGGATTGAGGAAGATAGGAAAAGGAAAGAAGATGAGGGGTGGATGAAGGGATGAAGTATTGTGCCTGCAGTCACCATTTATTGCATCATAGTTCTGGGGAAAGTGTGGAAGAGAGAAAGAGAAATTTACTAATGAGATTTATCTTATTGTGCTGGCATTTTTACCTCCTCTATAGATGATTCATTAGATAGACTACTAGTGTTTTAAAGCTTTAATTTCCTCTTTCTTTAACATAAAATCCTCTGGACTTTAGAAGTCCAAATACACTGTTTTTGTCTAGGCTGATTTCAGTTCTCCTTGCTCTAGACACTTCTTTGCTGTCTCTGGCAGAAGAGTCCACCCAGTCTTTAATTGCTCTTTGCAATTAAAGTTAGTATCCCTTTAAAATTAGTACCCCCAGTTAAAATTACTACACCTATGAAGAAAAAGTGCTGCTGTCTCCCTACCACCAATGGGAAACAGGCTGAATAAAATAGTATAGTATGTCTGTAGTATGTCTATAGACAGAAATGCATGTTTACTCTTCATGTGCTTCCTACCAGCTATCTGTTTTTAATTTAGAAGCCCTGTATGTACTGTAATGTATGCCCTGTACGTAATGTACTGGGCCTGAACCAGAGAGTCTTGCTCAGCAGCTTGAGCATGTTAGCTCAAGAATATAGTCATATTTAGATATTTTCACAGCGCTGAGCTAGCATCTGGCTCATGACCGGCCATTGTGAAGCAAGCATGGAGCTTACTGCACACATTTGTGTACAATACCCTCGCAGTCTGATCCAAAAATTACTAAAAAGTTCATGGAAAGACTTCTTGCAGCTTCAGTGTATTTTAGATGCAGTCCTTAGTGACTGGATACATGGTGGGGCAGAATTCTGCAGATTGGACGAAAGTTGCTTGTCTTATCCTGCAAGCTTTAACCACAAAAACATTCCTGTATCTTATTTCTCAAACTGGAAATCTGCACAAAAGCAGGACGTGTTTTGTCCCTTATGGTATAAGCTGTTCTACACATCTATCTTACATGCCCTTTCTACAAAATACCTGAAATACTTGTTGCAACAATAAAATTGTAGCTAAAATCCCACACAGTAATTCATACTGAAGCAGTTCAACTGCTAGGATTACTTTCATCTCCTTTACTAAGAAGTGATGCAGTACTTACTAACAGCTGATATTTTGTCATCTACTGCATATTACTCTTCCTGATGGCTAGAGAAGGAACCATGTTTCTTGCCAGCAGTACAAGATGCACACTTTGAAAACTATGCTGTATTTCTTTAGATCTGTGTGTCAAGAGAGTTTGTTCCTCTGATTCAAATCCATTCATCACCTTTAGAGTGGTAACACCTTTCATGGAAACAGGATTTTGAAGCAAAATCTGCAGAGTTCAGTTTGCTCTTTTCCCTGTGACAGGGGGAAGGACAGTCAGTTCAGAGGTCCTGAAATCACCTCACCGTGAAACCAATGGTTCTCTGTTTTTGTCCACTAGGATATCTTCAATGCAGTCATCAAACAAAATCCCTTCCTTGTCTATCAGCTTCCATGTTTCTGGAATGTGCAGCTATCTGATCACACCCGTTCTGAGCAGTGCTACAGAGATGTGTCTGATCTGAAGGTATGTTTTACAGAAGATTGCCTGGGTGGTATCCTGTGGGACAGAAAATGCAAGACTCTACTGTAACAGAAAGATATAATCCCTTAAGCAGGAAGAAAACTATCACATAAAACTTGTAAGGACATCAAGGTAGGGGATACAAATATTACTTTGTCTTTGAGCAGTTTGATGCACAGAAAAGTGAAAGATGAATCCAGCTGTTTAGAGTTAGGCAAGGTGTTAGTCAAATCTCTCACCTCATGTTTCATGCTGCCTCTTCTATGCCACTGTACCTTGCTCTTTAGCTATAGTCCCAGTTCTTAGCTCTTCACTGCCAAAAAATACAAAACCTTTTTTTTTTCTTGTAGTGCTTGAAATTCTACGGTCAGTCTTGTTTAATGATTACAAATACATTAAGTCAAAATTTTAAAACTGCTTGTTTCTTATTTAGTCTTTGCATGTTCTGCAGCAAGCCATACTACTTGCCATGGGCGGCAGGGGAAAGTCTGAGTAGAAACCTATTAATTTAATAAAATGTATCAGTTCAATAGCGTACTTTTCATTATTGTTAAATAGAATATATTTGAACAGAGATGGGTGCATTAACATTAATTGTTCTGTAGTCATTTTGAAAGGCCAGACTCAGTTGTGACATGCAGAGAGTTCAGGATTGGAAGCTGATTAAACTTCCTCCACGTGTAGAATAAGACCTCTCATCTAAACAGTAGTAGACTCTACCAGGAGAAACCTTTGGCATTAGAACACGGTAAATATTGCATCATTTTTGGTGTATAATTTAAAAAGAATGATATGTTTCATTTATATTTTAAGACTATTGTGGCAAATAGTGCCAGAATAAAATCACATAATCATAGACTAATATATATTGCAAGAGATCTTAGGGACCATCTACTCCAATGCCTACTCAAAGCAGAATCAACTTAGGTCATGCTGCTCAGGTTTTTGTGTAACTAATTTTCAGTATTCCAAAGATTAAGATTACATGATCTCCCTGGGTCCCTGTTTCAGCATTTGACCACACTCATATATAATCAAAATTTCCCTTGTAACACCTGTAAAGCAGTGGTCGAAGCCTTCATCATGACTAAAGAAAAACAGTCACCATCAACATACCACCACTTCCAAAAGCTTCACTTTCCAAGTGACAAGAGATATAATACATTGGTTAATGGACCTACAATGGCCAGTATAGAATTTCATAAAGTTTTTGCTACTAATGGTTCAGGCATGGTCCACAAAAGATAGCTTTTTTAAATTAAATAAATCAGTAAACATTCTGCAATAGATACTTGTAGGGCAGGATCTATATAGGGACTTACAGCATCAAGGTCATGCCTTGTAATAAAATGCTGGTAGAGATTTTAATTCTTATGTGCTCACATTAGGAATCATATATGAGAGCAGCTGTCAGGCCTGAAGCAAAAGAAGAGAGATTTTAGTAGCAGCAAAAGTGTTCTCTGAAAGACAAATTGTAGAAAAATACACCACTTTGTATCTGGGGGATGTCATGGCATTTTTTCTGTGAATTAGGAGTTTACATTAATTTGTATAATCAGCTGAGACAGTCACAGTGGGGTTCAGTGTCAGACTAGGACACCTGCACTTAAGTGAGAACAAGATATTGAAGCTAACCATTGGGGATCTAGGGTTTGCTTCAATTTGACCTACACATTTCAAGTCAAAAAGGCTATCAGATGCGTCTATCTGGGGCAAGCAGACACAGCACAGATCTTTTAGAGACCCATAACCTTTTGCTGTGGCAGCTTACGGGCAGTCAAGTTAGCCTAAAGTGGCTTAAATGTTGCTACACATTTCTATTTTGGCAATTAAATCATGCTCCCAGTCAGTACCATCAATATTGCTGGAGAAAGGTTCAGCTCATCTATCCCAGAGCAGCCCTAATGACTAAGTGGTCACATCGCTCTCACTAGGCTCCAGTGAATAAATTGACTAATCCCCATCAAATGTGGGACACCTAGCACATAGTTAACCCTACTGGTAAGCACATCATGAAAACTGCTTAAATAAAATTGGAATCCTCTATGTTCATTGTCAATTAAGAATTTTTTGTTTAGTATGACTTAGGCTTGGTTACCGATTGTATAATCGGTAAAAAATCATTACAGTACAGGCGATGAAGAATCACAGAGATGCAGAATATCCTCCACGGGTTCTCTGGAATAAGTTACCTACCTCACAGGCAAGCAATTTCTTCAGCTGCACTGGACATAATCACACCACTAATATTTGGCATATTCCCTAAGTATGCCATTGAACTGGGTTTATGTTTCTTTCTTTGGAAGGGGAAGCAGAGCTTTATCTAGTGCAAAAAAGTCCCACTGACTTCAGTGCCACTCTGCCCATATTTATCAGTTACAGCTGGCCCTCTGGCAGCTGGGTTGAATGGGTTGTGCCTTTTTCTGTTTTAATTAGAAATATCAAATTTGTGAAAATCCATTATGAGAATTAGAAAACTTTTGATCCTAAAAAGGAATTCAGTTGTTTTGCTGTGTGCTCATTACAACTAAGCAGCAGATGTAGTTAGACCAAGTTTGAAAATATATTTCTTAATCAACAAGTTTGTTTTCATGGCATTTAATATAAATGTTATGGTACAATGTTTTTGACACATCCTGTATTTCACAGTAAGACTGGGCTAAAAAATTAGGCAGGAGATCCCTCCAGGGAAAAAGGGGGAGAAAGATTGTGAAGTTTATACTGTAGGATTAAGAAGGATGGCATAGGAAAGAAGAAAATTCAGGAAGAGTTTTAAATTCCGTGCTGAACTTGGCCCAGACAAATATTCCTCAAATCAAATCAGACTATTTCCTAGGTCAGATTGAAAAACCTCTGATTTAATTCCATCTGCTTTCAGAATCCGTGAGATTTGAGGATTTGTTGTCTTTTGTACACAACCTTATGTCAAACTTGGAGAAACCCCATGGTTGGCTGTCATTCAAGTAAACTTAAACTGCTTTGCTTTGTTCATGTTCCTGCAAGTCGGAGATGGCAAACGTGCATTTTAGAGGCCTATGAGGATCTTGAATACCCTGTATCCCCTGAAGAGGATTCTTATCATTCCTTCGATCTATATAGTTAGTCCTCATTATGTTGCATCTGTATCAACTTTAACAATATTTGTATTGTCGTATGTTAGAGACTAAAATGTTTGCGCTGAACTCTGCTCTGCTCACTTGTTCCAGCTGAGCATCACATGCGATTGTCCCGCTTGAACGTGGGAAGACGTGCATATGGAGCCCTTCTAGAGCAGGCATGAGAGTGTTTATAGTCAAGTATTATATAGCTGTGACTCTTAACTTTAAATCCCTCTAAAACAACATCAGAATAAAAGTGCTTTAATAATTTTGCTTGTCTAAATGCTTTCTTAACTCATGTCTTGTAAGCTATAGTGCTGGAAGCCACAGGGTAAACAACTAGACAAGTTTTTTATGCTGTATGTGTCATATGGCGCCAGTACTCTTATAAACAATTGCACAGACAGGAGTCTTGCTTTACGCATCTGAGGTCACCTGTTCTAACAGTGTTTCACATCAGTGAAAAATCTCTTGAACTGAAAAACTTTAAAGGAAAGCAAGTGGAAACAGATACCCTTTAATTCTTCTTGCCAGGTGAGCTACTTGCAGCCTCTGGAGGACAGAGGTGCTTGATTTTGCATGGTATTTGTTACACCTTGAAGAAACGCTCAGGAGTTACTACTGAAGGCTGTCCAAAAGATGTGCAAGTGCTAATAGTCATTCTCTCTAGGTATCCACTGCCTATCAGAACTCATTTATCTCAGCTACTTACATGGTCCCCAGCAGACCAAAATGTGAGTGGACAAGTTTGCAGACCATGCCTTACCGACCTTTGAAGTCTGTGGGGATCTCTCTGGAACTGAGGTTTATCTAAACGTTGCCTTTGCTGGTTTGGGCCCTGTGTTTGCTTTCCTTTTTGGTTAATAGTTTGTTCTGGTCTGGAAGTCTCAATTACAGCGGTTTGGCACAAACCAAATGGCAGGAAAATCCTGTGAAAGAAAGTAATGAGTTGTGATGCCTCTGACAATGAATCATGACCTCACTGAATGAGTCAGTGTTGAAGAAAAGTGTGGTTGTCAAGGATACAGATGCTATTTGCACACAGAGAATCTGGTAATTCTCAGTCACAAATAGGGATCCTGGACTTTTCCCTGGGAATATATCAAATTATTAGAATTCATCCCTCAAAATAAGTAAATGCTTTAAATCCCATTGATTGCTTTTTAAGTTGGCTTTGAACACAACCTATATTAAAATAGCAGGTAGATAAATAATTAGCCTTATAAAACAATTTTGGAAAAGGGAAATATTTCGTTCATTGTGCTCTTCTGGGGGGCCTGTTCCACACTAGAACAAATTTGTGAGATAGCGGCAAGAAGTAGTAGCAACAAGAACAAATAACAAGAAGTTTATACTGCTTCTTGTCCATAACCAAAAACATATCATTTCAGATCTTCCTCAAAGATGACCTTTTGCACCTCTTTCTATTCTAGTCCCTGAGCCAACCCCTTCTGTCCAAGCACCTCAGCACTGATCTGCAGCAGCTCTGGCACCCTCCACCCTTGCACCTTTTAATGCCACCCAATGGAGAACTGCATTGAGAGGACTAATGGCCCAAGGGGGATGAACGTAACCCTCCCTTGAATGTAGTCCGTAAACTGCTTCTGTCCTGCCAAGAAGGGAGCACCTTGGTATTATAGAAGTGTTTTTAGTGGGAATAGACCATCCAAAATCAACTTACGGAGGCCTCACATTAAACTTTTGTACAGGGGTTGAAAGGAGAGCTGCAAACTCTTCTGAGGACAAATAAAAAACTTTAGTAGAAAAATGTAAGGCAAAGATAGTGATCTTTAGCCATGATAGACCATGATAGGCAAAAGCAAAGGGTCAGAATACTCCTGGGGATCATGGTCACCAGATCAGGCAGGGCAGGGTTCAAATTCTGCATCCAAAAGCAGTATCTGTACGTCTGAATTCCTGGCGACTCAAACACGAGTCTTCTGCACTCGCTTATGTCAGAGGTAGCGCTCTGGAGGCATAAAGTCTCCGTGATAACATTTTTGTGAAATATTTGACCCTTTAGGAGAATTATTTTTGTAATTGAACAAGTCTTTTCGGATAAAGCATAGTTTAAAAGAAAAAAATCCAGGCATCTCTGGTTGAGATACTGGAAGATGTAGATGCAGTGCTTATTTGACAAGGGGAATGGTATTTAAACCAAACTTTTCAATCATAACAGACCTAAAAGAAAGCCTATTGAGATCATATTCAAGTGATGTAAATTACTTTATATGCAGATTTGTTGAGCATTTCGCACCTTTTGATTTCAGTGGGAAATTCCTGTTTGCCTAAATAAGGACAAAGGAGCCTGGCTTTTAAATAGGAATAGCTCTCCATATAGAATACTGCTTTTATTTCTTTACCTAAATTGCAGAGTGCTCATAGGGTTAATTAAGAGCTTGGCAAAAATAAAAGTCTTTAGTGTTAATTTATTTTTACTTCTTATGCCTTCAGCTTGGAATGTAGGTAGCAGAAAAAGAGCCACGGGTAACCTCTCTGTTTTCTTAAGGGCTGAAACAGTGAGAAATTCACAATAGCTGTCTTTGGGGGAAAAAAAGAAAAAGATTGTGGTGAAGGAAGCATTTGGCTAAATATTTTGTAGAGAAAGAAGGTGCCTCAGGGTAGAAAAATGAGTAAGAAGAGTACCCATAGAAATAAGATGTTGAAGCTTATAGTTCGGTGGTTTGAACAGAAGATTTGAAATAATTAATATTCTCAAGGAGAGCAATGCAGCTGAAAACCTGCAAGCATTTCTGGGATTTTTTGTTTTCAGTAGAGTTCTGTGCAGGTGACCAACCTTAGAGCTCTCTCTTAAATTCTATATGAGCATCCTGTGTAGCCTTCCATCTCAGGTGCCACTGCCAGTTTGTAAGGATTGAACTGCATCATCATTTGAGTGATTTCAGTCAAAACCTGGTGAATAAATGGGAACTATCAGTTTGGTATAGCCTGTTCCACTAGGGCACAAAATACATGGAAATATTCCAGGAAGATGACTGAGTCTAATCAGTGAGTGGTAACGGCTGCTGATTAACTAGGGTAGTATTAACAGAAATGTAGATAGTGCCAAGTTGCTTAATGACAACTAACCAAGTGTTAAATAGCTGTGGAATTTTATGTTCTGATCTTTTAGTACTTAAATTGCTAAATGAAGATTTAGGAGGATAATTTTCTCAGTTCTCAGGAGGCCTTGATCAAGCATGGGAAGGGTCTACGGGACAGGCTGAAGGATAGCACCGTGTCTGTCCAGACAACAGCCCTGCAATTTGTATGATGTAGCTGCAATTTTCTCTGCCAGCCACCAGGGCTTTGCAATAGCTCGGGAATTAAGAGGGAAAATGATACAGTATTACAGTTCTGTTCGGTCTTGAAAGGGGGATATTATAGAAATAAGATCTTAGATTCTAAGTCCACTTTCTCATTGCAATTTTAGGATAACAGTTGGTCGGGCTGTAAGTAAAGTAGACATTGTGGTGTTTGTTTTGTTTTTTTGATGGGAAGGTTTTTTGCTAATTTCTACAGTCTTTTTTTTCAGCTAATTTATTTTTTCCCCAAGCCGTTCAGTATTGCCCACAGTTAAGATTTTAATAGTCACGTAATGGCTTAGCCATGGCCTTACTTGTGCAGCCCACTGTTTTCATGTACCTCACTGATGCCCTTCACAGTCCACACGAGGATTTGTTGGCCTGTGCAACTTGTGGTGTTGCTGTTGGTGCAATAAGCCAAATCAGAAAGATGCAGACAAAACTCCAAGTGAGTTCGTGGGCTGACAGGAGAAACAAAAAAAAAAGTCTATGGATGTAGCGCTATATACTCATGGTTAAGAGTCTTTTTGCCTGTAGAAACCTGCTGTTCTTTTTTGCACTTTCATGTATCACGTAATATTTTTCTAATCGTGCTACATTTGAAAAACAGGCTGCTTTTTCACTAGTCCTGTTTTGTGTTTTTTCATCTGGATGGTTTCTTACTTCCTCTTTGTTCTTTAGCTGCATTGACATGTGCTGTCCTTCTTGATTAAAAAAAAATCAACTTTCTTGGACAGTCATTAGCTCCATTCGGCTTTCTTCGGCTGACTGCATGCTCCCCTGACATCTGTACACATACAGCAACCTGACACATGTTTCAGATCTGATCAGATCTCAACCCCCAGCTAGACCCTTGACGCTTACCAGCTTTTGCCCACACAGGATTTTGAAGCACAGCAGCACATAGACTCTACATTGACAACTGGCCTTGACATCACCCACCCAACGGAGCAGAGACATCAACCCGTACTCAGCTGTGATGTGACATAGTGTATGTTGATGGGAAATCCTGCCAGAGTAGGGAACCCTGTTCTGTTACAGTGTTGGAGTTTATTATCGTTAAACATTTCAGTGCTGAAGGTCCTTCATGTGAGCAGTCAGATTGCTCGCCAGGGTGGTAGGATGCTCATGATGATAGGACACCAGACAAAATTTTCATGCAGCAAAGATTTTCTTACCAGGATTTTTTTTTCTTCCCATTTTCCAGCTTCTCTGCGTACACTGGTCTCCTTTCTTAAAGACATACTTGTAGCCAGCGCATCAGCAATTCTCATTTTGTGCCTATTAGGAAAACACATATCAGTACCCTTTAAAAGTATTCAGCAACTCTTTAGATTCCTTTAGCATTATGCTGCTATTATGTTTGCCTGTTTGCATGAGGTAGGGTTCGATCGTCTTTTTTTCCTCTATGCATTTCGTGCCTTTTGCTGCAGTTCAATGCAACAGATGAAACACATCAAGTTGTTTTCAGAGAAGAGAGATATAAGGATCCATTTTTTTCAGCGCAGGAAATATGCCATTTTGAGTTTATATCCCATCCTAGCAATGCTAGCTAAAGCTTCTTTCTTTTTTCTCTATTTTCAACACATATTGAAGCAATGTGTTATTTCACATTCAAGCTATACATTTGAATATACAGATAAATGTAAAATCAGCAAAGGATGTAGCTTTATCTATGCAGAACATCTGTACCATATGTATTTGTTCTGAGTAATCTCCAAGATTTGTATGGTGTGCATCTTCTGGTCTGGATCTAACGTGCTCCTTTTATTGGAAAAAGTGATTTGCCTGCTTCCAAAATGATCCAGAACTCCCTACAGTTGCTTTTCTCTAACAGCATATATGGTTTTCTGAATTCCTCGTAGCTTCAGTAGTGAAATCCCAGGGAGGGATGTATCAGCAGCTGGTAGTACAGCTTGGTGGCGAAGAAGTCTGTAGCTGTGTGTGACTGACATGTCACTTTCACACAATTAACTTAATGGATTCAGAGGACCTCTCCAGAGCTCCTAGCTTGGAAGTATTCCCAGTGGAGTGAGTTTTTTTCTTTTTTTTTTTTTTTTCTTTTTTCTTAATCTCTTGAGAATTTACAAGAATAGAACTGGATGTAAAGCATTTTTTTTCTTATGACAAAAATATTTCCTCTATAAAAAGAAATTGTTCCTGCAAGCCACTTTTGATTCCCCCTTAGTTTTTCTTTATGGCTCCATTCTTGTTCACACTGTCAAAAAGCAGTGCAAAGTTGCCTTGATATAAATGAGAATCAGGCCCTTTATGTCAGCATTAGAGTTAAATCTAGGCCAGTGTGAGGGTTACCTCCCATTAGTAGAGACTAAATACCTGTTAGAAATAAGAATTCAAAGGGTGAAGCATTGTACTGCATTGCTATGTTGTGCAATGCAACCGAGATCAGTCTTGTTTAAACAAAGTAATGGTGAAAAGGGAGTTGGATTAAATTCAGCCGTTTTTGAAGGGGGTAAATCAATACAGAAATTCATTTGAGGCTTTTTTCCTTCTCAGTACCTAACAAGAGAAAAATCTGCCTGGCCTGAAACAGTGGATCATTAGCTGAGACAGTCATATGGATATCTGAGATTAATGTTTAATATCAACTTTCCCTTTTCCCTCATACTGCCACTCCCTTCAGCAGCATCTGTAACTTCTCAGGCCAGAATTAAAGTTATGGCAACATTTATGAAAGTCACGAACTGGAAGAATATACCAAGGCAAATGTACAAGTTATTCTGTGCAGGAGTGTGAAATACATCATTTATACAGTATGTAGTTACATCTGAAAGATGCAGCAAAGTATTAAAAGACTGAAAGAAGTATCTGCATAGGTTGTTTGGTTTTTGCCTTATTTTTTTTTAAAGAGGACAGTAAACTGCATGCACATAAAACCAGTGAACAAAGCAAATCTGTATTCTAACAGCAGGTCTGTTTTCTCTTTTTTTTTCCTCTGAGGTGATTCACTGGAACTCGCCAAAGAAGCTGAGGGTGAAAAACAAGCATGTGGAGTTTTTCCGCAACCTCTACCTGACATTTCTAGAATATGATGGGAACTTGCTGAGACGGGAACTGTTTGGCTGCCCCAGCGAGACAGACGTTAACAGTGAAAATGTAAGCGGGATGCCTAGGGCGTGAAGATTTAAAGGGTGTTTCATACAGACATAGTGAATGTGAAAACATGGGAAGTTACTTGTGCGAGCAGTGCAGTGAATAGGAGAGAATCAAGGTCAATGCTCAGATTCCAAGAGTGATGCAAAATGTTTAAACTCTCTGTTCCTCAATTGCCTTTCTCCTTGATTTTTTTTCTATCTTGACTTCTAAAAACCCCCAACAAACTAAGATCACCAATTGAATATGTGGATTTGAGCTCTTCATTTCATTAGGCAATTTTTGTGAATCTCCCCCTTAGACATAAAATTTTTCAAGGGAAGGTAATGTTTCATTCTGTGATGTTTGTTCAGCATAAGATGATGCTGATTTTGGCTAGTAGCTGCTAATTTGCAATGAAACGAAAATATCAATAATGTTGGACTAGGTATTTGAGGGTTTTTTTCCGTTCTACAAACTATAAAATGAGTAAATACTTCAAGGTTTATATAGGCTGCGAGATTCTGCAGTTTTCTGCCCTGCCCCAACAGAGCACAGCAGCAGTTATGTGTATCAGTGTAAAATTTGTAATAGGTTCCTGTAGAAACCTGTCAGATGAGAAAAAAGTCCTTTGAAAGTCATTGAAATCAAGGATGCTTACCATCCAAAGTGCATATGTGTGTGTTCCAGAGTACATATAATTCTAAATAATATATACGTATATTAATTGAAATGTTTATACACTGTTCTGTGTGAATTCCTTGTTTATTCTATACATATGTGTATTCCTTGTGAATTCTATACAATTCACAAGGAATTCTATACAAAAAACAGTAAAACGGAGACAGTATCATGTACACATTAGCAGTTAAGATGTAATTGGTAGTCAACAGCCCCACTGAGGCTTATGGTATTGCCGTTTAGGCTGTGGGTAATATGACCACAGGAGATGCATCCACATTTTTTTTTTTACTTCAGCTCTTAGAGGTTAAATATATTTTAGTCCAGAGCCCATCTTCCCAGATACTCATTCTGCCATCACACTGTCTTATAAAAGGGGGTAGGGAAAACCATGATAAACTGTCTGGAGATAAACAGTGACTGGGAGGCAAGAAAGAGACAGGGAGAGAAAGTACAGCGAGGACAACAGCACATGGGGAAGGAAAAGCCTCTGCAAGAATGAGAGGCTTTTAGAGAATCTAATTAATGGAATGTGATAAAAGACCACTGAAAAGCTAATGATCAGACGCATCTAGATAAGAAAGCTGAACCAGAGGATATGAAAAGAGGAGATGTAAAAAAAAAATGGGGGCTGGAAAAACTGCAGTAAAAATATTGTCATGCTTTATTGTTTAAATAAAAATGCTGAATATTATACTGAATTCACAAGATGGTAGGTAGGTAGGTTAGAAGAGCATGAATGCAGGCAGAGACTTGTTACTATATTTTCCAGAGCTCTGTAAATCCTTAATAAGCAGATTTATACCAGGTGACACATTGTTGGGGGAGCAATGTGTAGTGAATGCAAGTTCTTGGTGCTGAAAGCAGCTATCTGGAAGGTTTAAAATGGCTCATTTTATTGAACTTGTTTCTGTTTGACAGACACTGGAAATGACTGTTCCAGCCTATTTCTTATTCAAGACAAGGAGAATGCAATATGGTATATGGTATGGCTGGTATCTGAAAAGGAAATGTTTTTCCATTTATAATTTTTTTAACAGACATACTTGAAAAAACATGAGCTAGACATAACAAAAATACCATGCCAAGAGACACTCAAATTTAACTGTCTTTTAGCAATATAATTAGATATAGAAAAAATGTAGCACTGACTTACTTAGAGTAGCCACTTAGGAGTGGACATAGCTTTTTCCTAGTTACTCTTGATATACATTCTATTTAAACCTGAATGTGCCCTTTTATTGTAGAATCCCCAAAGTAGGTTTCAGCTTGGACGTTATGAGACCCTGAGAATAGGATTATAATGAAAACCATTCTCCAGTCTTTAATGTGATAATTCCTCATTCTCTTTCCCTCTGCTGTAGCACGCATACTGTCAAAGGTATCCTATTAAAATACAGTACATTCCCATGATCTATTGCAGCATCGTCTTCAGAAACAGGGCATCATTTAAAGCGAGCAGGGAGCTACTGTTTGTCATTCCTGCTAGTACAAGAACTAGGGGGCATGAAGCAGAAATAGCAATAGTGAGTTCAAAACACAGGAAGACATTTCACCCAGGATGTAATGAAGCCTCAAATAGGAGGTAATGTTGCTAAAAATATGCATATGTTCAAAAAATGGCTCTTGATGGAAAGAAAATCAATCAGGAGCTGTAAAGCCTTGGTGCAGGAAGTCCTTGAACCACAAGGTCAGGGCTAGGAGAACGTTCTGAGAAGGCATCACTACACCCTACTCAACTTCTATACTCTTCTGGAGGCAGTCAGTGTTGGGTTTTATAATTAGAGAGAATTACTTAAGTGCTAAACCCACTGAGCCCTGTTGTGAAAGAACGGTGCTTGTTACAAGTTTCTCTCTCATAATCTGGCGGTGTTAGAATCTACCCTTAAGATCTTGTTCCGATATGCCAGCCATTGCAGCACTGCAGTTTAATTTTTGTAATGGAGTTTTATTTAGAATGCAACCTGTAATTAAGGAATCTCATTTGTAATGGAAATATCTGTAAAATGTATAATGAAGTGTGGCAGTTTGTACCATTGGGCTGATTCTGTTACTCTAAGGCCCCTTTACACTTCTATGACAGTACCAAGACAGCCTTAAAATGAATGTAAAGTCCCTTTATAAGGTCTTTTTACAGTACCAGAGAGAGGTAGAGGGGCATTAATTTAAATGGTAATCAGATCTTATAGTCATCTGTCTTCAGTCTTTGTGCGTGTGTGTGTGTGTGTTTGCAGGCAGATGGATTTTTTTTTAATAATTACTAAAGAGTTAAAGTACCAGAGAATGAATTTGAAGAGGTCTAAAGGCAATCTTTGCATTCTATGCTGCATAGTGCTGATATTAGGATGTAAAAAGAACTGTGTAGACAGGACAGATAGGGCTTTCAAAACAAAGTCTTGGAACCAGAGATACAGAGATTGAAAAATTTGAAGGTGCTGGGGAAACTTCTCTCTGAATTTCTAAAAATGCATATATGTATGCCTGTGAAAGAGAATATACTGCAGGTACAGCCTGAGGGAAGAGGCCTGCACATTCTTCTTGCTGTAAAGCAGTTCCCATTTGTTCCGGGTTCCAGAGCAGGCTCCTCTCTGCACGCTGGTCTTAAAATCTCCTCTTTGCCCTTTGTGCAGATCATGGGTGGGAAATTCGGAATAGGAGCCAAATTCTCCTGTAAACACTGTCATTGACTCAAGTGGCCTTTGAAGGCTGCTTCCTTATTCGTTCCATCCTACTTGTTTCATACTGCTCCCACTTTTCTCTCTTTTTCTATTTTGATGTTAGGAAGGACGTTTTAGGGGAATCTATGAAGACAAACCTTACGGTAATCTCCACTTTATGAGTTTCCTATTGGCTTTTAATGTCCAGCATTTCATTCCAAATGACCTATTGTAAAGCTTGAAATACTACGGCAGGATCTTTTGTCTCCCAAACTAATTCTACAGCCAAGGCTAGGAGATAGGTACCATAGGTCTGATTTTTGCACATAGACACACACTCAACTTTTTATCTTTCTCATAAAACCTCTTTTCTGCAGGTTGCTACTTCTCATAAGGTGTTCATGCCAGGCCTTTAAATTTGAGGGTTGAATGGGTATTACCTATTACAGAAGTTCAATTCCTGACCCAAAACCCAGAGCAAGATCTGTGTGAAGTTTATCACTGATTTCGCTCATTTTTTAAAGGATAATAGATTCTCCTTAGAGAATAATTTTCAGGAAAAAAAAATCTCTCCATATTTCCTACATTTTGAGTTTTCCTGATCAAATAAACAACAAAAATTTCTAAAGAGCTTTCACTGAAAACTCTTGTTTAGGGTTCTACTTACTATTATTTAATATGTTTTATAATTATTTAATGTATATGCTTTCTTTGTGCAAAAACAGATATTCTTCACATCAGCAAATGGTTTTCCATTTCTTCTTATAATACCCATCAGAAAGCAGGAGACTGATGCTAGTAATGTTCTAAATAGTATAAATTTTACTAATGAATTTAACAATTTCTGAATACCTAAAAATATACTGCAAAAGAAACTTCCAAGTTAGTAACTAGGCTCTGAGCTTACAGTGTGACTGATGTAGTAGGTACCCTTTGCTTCTGCAGAATTTAAGTGTAAGAATATGGATCTCCATCATTTTTATGACTGGGGTTTAAACTTACTGTTTTGTCATGACGTAGCCTTTCTGCAACAATAGCAGATGGTCTACGGCCATTTGGAGAGGAAATTCTGAATTTCCCAGCTGTGTTGCTTCTAATATTATAACTGGTATTGTTATTATTAAATGCTGAGCTGGTAGCACGTCCTGTTAATAGCCTGAAACTTCAAAACTTCCCATTGTACTGCTTTCTATTCATGATAGTAGTGCTAGATAGGGGAATCATGTGTACTTCATTTCTTCATCATGCTAGTATACCTTTTTTTTTTCCTTTGGCTATTTTAAACCAAAGCTTGGGAATTTCATGCACATCGCAAATCCCTGATGACCTCTTCATGACCTCATGGTGTGAAAATAGACCATGTCTCTGAGAAGGAACCAAAATAGAGTAGGGAGGACAGGCAGGGCTCTTTGCCAACCTGGTGAAAATTTATTTAAACTATAAGGCTGAAAATTTGTGATTTACACTTCCTCAGTAGTGTTTTTCTCCTTACAGTGCTCCATGTGAGGCTGAGACAGGACAGTTGAGCTAAGAGCTGGCTCTCTGCTTGATATTGGTCTTGGGAAAATGGTCTTTCTTCTGAGCAATAGCCATTGCCATCACTGATGTCCAAG
The DNA here is from genome assembly GCA_034781795.1 of Crypturellus tataupa. Lineage (NCBI taxonomy): Eukaryota > Metazoa > Chordata > Aves > Tinamiformes > Tinamidae > Crypturellus > Crypturellus tataupa. The sequence goes on from JAWLRI010001098.1 coordinate 1,222,382, forward strand.
CAGTGTGGAAGTGAAAAATATTTGATTCACTTGTAGAAGGCAAAAAACCCAATCAAAGGCAGAAGGGAAAGACTTATTTGAAAGATAAGGTCTAGGAAGGTTGCATTTAGAGGGGAAAGGACTGGTGCATATGTGTAGGTGCAGGAAATTTGCAGCTTACTTGAACAGGTTTCTCAGGGCTAGTGATAGTACTGGGACTTTTCCATTAGGAAAATTGGATTAAGATTTAGGAGAGACTGTGAAACTCACTACGTAGGACGGCCTGGGCTAGGAACAATCTGGGGAAGCAAAAGCAAGGAGACCAACCTGTCTAGGAACTGTGCTGCAAGAGAGGACTGGGAACAGCCGAGCCAAGGGTCTAATGAAATGGGGTGCTGAGGACTACCAAGTTCTCACAGCTGCAATTGAGATAAGGGAGGCTGTACTTTATGTGAAGAGAACTGGTGAATGTGCTAGGCATGTTAAAAACTCGGGATCTTAACTGAACATTACCTCCGTGTAGCAAGACTATTGTCTACTTTTTTATATGCTACAGCAAAATTCCTCTTGCTAGGTAGGCTACTCAAAAAATATCCTCCTCTTTTTCTTTAGCACAGTTTTCTTTCACAAAGAAAACACAATTTGACCCATAGCAAACGCACAAAATTCTATAGCGTGGGAAGAATAAAGGTTTAATTGACATGGGATTAGTCTTGCTTTTATTACTAATCGTCAGAAAAGCCAGAAGTGCTCTATGTAGGTCATCCCCCAGACAAGACTCAGTGAATGCTTTTTCCTCTCTACATCATCATCTGTTGTGTTTATGCCACGCTAAAGGCAACAGTTAGCTCACACACTCTGAAAGTGCTAAATGTTGCAAGCCAAATTGCCTACTGGTGGGAACTGGGACAGCTACACAGAAGAAAATGAAACTGCTGCATTTTATACCCAGCTTATAGTTATATCCTGGGCCGGTGTTATTTTTTTGTCTGTCGCAATGTCTGGGTTTCTTTTGTGCTATGAATCTTAACTGAACACACCTAGGATATGGCAAGATGATCTAAATTGCCCTAGGATATGCCTTCTTCCTCTCCTTTAAAAACTAATTCAGACGTCTCAGCTAAGAATCTGTAGAAGGGATAAGTGCAGAGCCCCTTGCCTTGAAGGGACTCGGAATACAACGTCCCGTTCGCTCAGAGGATTTCGTGAGGCTGAGCACAGCAAGGACTGAGAGGTGCTGAGATGCATAGGCAGTACAGGACTGTTGGCATACCTGAAACAGAGAGCAGAAGGAAAATTAAAATACAAATACCTCTCAAACTGTTGGAAAAGAGCTTTTGCATGGGTCAGAGCGCTCTCATTTTAAATCTTGCTAACCAGATTGTATATCATGAAGGAAGCCCAGATGTCCTCCTTTCTGCTGTGGTGAAGCCAGGATGTCGAAGTAAAACGTAAATTATTTGTTTTCTTGTTTGTTTTGAAATATCCCTAATCCCAATCAGTACTCTTGATCCTGGGTTTGGATTCATCTCCTTTGGGATGAAGCCCTGTAGATTTTGGTGGGCAGTAAAATGTTCCTGTGATAATACAATTCAAAAAAAGAAGAGGAAGAAGAAGAAACCAATCATAGCTATATTCATGCTAGAAACAGCTTCAAGAAAAGAGATTCATGAGCAGACTACCAGCTTGCCAGTGAAAGTACATGCTATGTGCTATTTATTATATGGGTTGGCGTTCTATCACATGGTTAGAAAACACCACCTCTTCTCATATGGGTATATTAGTCAGGCAACTAGACATGGTAAGTGATGAGGATTTATGATAGAGTTCAGTACCTCCTGGCCTGCCTGTGCCTGTATGTCCAGCCAAGCCCCAAGGGCTGCTTTCCTTGAGATGAATTCTGATCACCTGCCACAGCTGCTTGCCCAGAGAAGTAACTTAGCAAATGCATTATATTTTTGGATACATCTGTCTCTTTCGCTCTTCTGAATGTCATTGCGCATTCTGCTTGCTGCCATTTTTACTTCTGAAACAGTAATATCATGATGCTCTTTGGAAGAACTTGCTGTTTTCCACTTTTGTTTTTCTTAAGAGAAATCTACCATACACAGTCTCGAACACCTCTTTTCAACTGCGAGAGTATTTCCTGGAGGTGAAATTTCCCCCATGGTCATGGCAAGTCAGTGGCCTTAGCCACTTGTAGAGACAAGTCTTGTAGAAACAGTGAATCTCATGCTAAGCGTATTCTTGCTTTTGCAATATCCATGCTCTCACTCTATAAGAAGTCTTCATTATATTAAACTTATTTTGCAGATATAAAGGAGGTATTGAAAATGAGGATGCCATCCTTTTATCAAATCCAGCTGATATTAGGGATATTCATTTAGGTGGTGTTGCACCTGTGCTTGAATAAACATTTTGCATAGATATGTCAGTATTCTCAGTATCAAACCTTGTTTTCACTGAGATAAAATGTGGGAGCAAACTTTATATGACACTATAAATTCTTTTCCTTTAAGTAATGGATACACAAAATATGAAGGCTTTAGATAAGATAATATTATTGGGGAAATCTTGTGATCATGTAACTGAAAAATAAGTAACTTATAAATAGGCAAATATAAGGTTGTATATTTGACTGTCTTAGCAATTTGCTTGAATGCTGTGCATGCTTAACATTCATCATTTTAAATATGTGTGTATAATAATGGCATAGGACTGTGTGCAATATATATTTTTATACATTGCGTGTCCCTACAGAAAGGAGGAAGCAGCCTGTCTGTGTGTGTGTGACACAGGGGCATGGTTATCTGAACGTATGTGTGAACAGAGAAAGCACAACAGGGGAAAATGCTCTTAAACTGCTTAAAATGCTCTTAAAGCAGATGAACCAGATAGAGCCAGCATCCAGAAGGGAAATGTTCATATTCCCATTTTTATTTATATGGAATTAAAGCAAAAGCAGATCCTAAGAGTAGTCTAACGTGGGGCTGAAGTCCCATACATTTTACCCCGGCTCCTCTTTATGTCCCGGAGTTTAGCCTACAAGAGACATGTGTAGCAATACCGAAAATTTGGTCTTTGTTCAAAGGAAACACTGGATTTTGAGGAACGCCTTTTTTTTTCCTGAATTGTTAGAGTTGAATGGTATGGAGTGAATTCTTTCTTGTTGTTATTGCTGATTGTTTATTTGTTTATTTTGTTTATGTTGAAAATACATTGTGTTTTTATTTCTTCTGCCTCATTTTCTGCCCTGTTGTGTTTCTGACAAACTATAGGCAAGCTGGAGAGCAGAGTTTTGTTAAACTCAGATATACTATGAAGATTGACCATTCTTCACCGAAAGAAATATAGGGAGGGTTTTGCTTCTAGAGTCTGAGGATTCTTTCTGCAGTATTTCTTCACCTTCAGTCTTTCTTCTGTTGTTGTCAGGCATTAGAAAAAAAGAAGTGAACAAATATGAAGGTAGCCATTTTCAAAAATCTGGTTTTGGAGGGTCTGGAGGAAAGAAAGGAAGGAGAGATTTGCTAGTTTATTCTGGCTTGGAAATTGTCTGCACTGCTCCCTTATGCTCTGGTAGCTCTAAGAATTTCACTTGAAAAATAGCAGGAAAAAAAAAAAAAAACTACAGCAACAGAATTGTCCTTGAAATAGATTGGATGCAAGAGAAAAGTAACTGGCTAATTATCCCCTGAAGATTTCCGGACACTAATTTTTCCCAGCCGTGCAGAACTCAGGAGCATGGAGCGTCTCTTTGCTTCCCAGGGCACGATCCAGCACAGCGCTCCGCGTGCTGCTCCCGGAGCTTTGGGCATGTCACGCTGTTAGCTTCGGAGAGATAGCTCATGAGCTTACACGTTTTGCTGGACCATAGCCAGGGTGCCTGAAATATCCAGTCTTGCTCCTAACATGAGGGGAATTTTCACAGGATGGATCTCATACTCTCTGGCCTTCTGAAGCCTCAGCACTGCAGGATAAAATTGTAGGGGGGAAAAAAAAGGGTATTTATATCCTCTAAGCTTGCAACCCACATATAATCCGATAATCTTTCGGTGACTGGCTGGTTAATAGCTGCTGTGCAATTATAAACTTCTAGCCAGGTCATTTGCATGTAAAGTAGAGTAGTAAGGTATCCTTGAAAACTGCTCTGCCATATTTTTAACCATATAAACTTAAGGTGGATTGATAATTCTGAGAGGGGCGTACTAATGTCTCGCATCAAGGAAGAAACAGAAATTATAAAATATTCCTTGTTGTCATTATCAATATGGGATTTTAATTCTGTTTAAGACTGTTTGGACGGATTTTAAGGCTGTTTGAAATTGCTTTGGAAAATGAAGTAAGGGTTCAGCTGAATGATGATTTATACAGCAGAATGCATGAAACTTCAAGATGTAGAAGAAGTCCTGATTTCTGTTCCACCAAAAGAAACTTTTCAACAGAAGTTTTGCTTGAGCAAAGATTTGTCAAGATTCGGACTCTCATCTTTCTAAAAGCAGTCTCTCTTGGGTGGTGTTTTAAGATCCCTATTGAACAATAAGGAGGAAGAACCAGAGGCTCATCCAAAGCTCTTTGAAATCAAAGGGGGTGTTTCCATTATTCAAAAGAAGATTAAAGAGTAATATACAGGAAAATATCAGGAATTATTCCATCAGGCTTCACAGGAAAACATTCAGCTGTGAGCATTATGGTTGACAGCAACCATTATACTTACAGTTCCAAGAACAAGAGCTGTTCTTTTCTATTACAACAAGAAACTCCCATATTTTTCACTTCTTTTCTTAAAAAATGAGTCAAAAATATTGCTTTATGTCATTCTGAACAAGACCAAAACAAAATATGTTTAAATCTAAAAATACGCATATAATTCATAAACTTTTTCACAAAAGAATTTTCAAGTGAACTGTAATTTTTGTTAAATCCTGTAAAAAATACTATAAAATTGTTAAAATACTTTTAACTTACTTTTTTTTTCTGGTTAATCCTATCCTCCTTATTGGATGCATTTAAGGAATAAGGTATATAAATGATACCTTCATAAATCTACATTTTAGAACAACTCAGAAAGAGCTTAGTTTGATGTGTTAAGACCATAAATAGGTTTTACTCTCATTATATTTTGTAGGACATTTTGCAACAAGGATGCTTTTTTTTAAGTCCCTTTTGAATAATCCAGTCAATTTCTTAGCTTTCAAGCAATTTAGTTCAGGAATGAATTGGCCTGACATATAGGGGGTTGGCCATTTTTTCTCTCCCTTCTTTTCCCAGAGCTGAACTTTTTTTCTCCTTAAAAATACACATTAAAGTGGCTAAAGATTGGAGTACTTTCTTTTGAGAGGCTCATTTTGACTTTGAAAGGGCTTGATTTTCAGAGGAGCCAGAAAATACCTGTTTTCTGTTAATCTGACATTTTTGGACTGCTCAAACTAGGTATCCAGAATTACAAATCCTGTTAAAAATGTAGGCTTAATACTGTCAGCTACAGCTGAATGAGTAATTTCAGTGCAAAATTAAACTGGTACAAATCCATAAGTCTCAAGGCACTAATTAATGGTCAGTTTAAGATGTTACTTTTCCATTTACCAGAGGTTAACTCTCTTCCAACGGGGGCAGCAGAATGGAAGTTGGGAAATCACTGCTCCTCTGTCTGCCTCAGTTTCCTCATGGCCTCGTGCTGCAAGTTTCCAAGTTGTCCCTTTTCGCTCTTGATTGCACAAGGAATTGTAAAGAAGGTGTCTTACTGTCCGCTCTTTCCTTACAGCTCCAGAAACAGCTGTCTGAGCTGGATGAGGATGATTTATGCTACGAGTTTCGGCGAGAACGTTTCACCGTCCATCGCACCCATTTGTATTTTCTCCATTACGAATATGAGCCTGCTTCGGACAACACTGACGTAACGCTGGTGGCTCAGCTCTCCATGGACAGGTAGGAAAGACCTCCTGTTCATCACCAAGTGAAGGGCAATGAATCTGTTCTTTGAATGCAAGAACTTCTCCAGAAATCTATCGTTGTAATGATTCAGGGAGAGAAAAAAATTATCTTCACAGAAAACTGAAATACTATGTTTTAAGTCTTGCTTTAAATTAGGAGCAGCCCATATAAATATTACACATATGTACTTCAGCTCTGCAGTGGACTTTTACAGAGCTCACAAGAGGTTTCATTACTGAAGAACAGGGGTTGTTTTCTGCCAGCACTGAAAGACATTATTAGTTCATGCAGTTTTTTTAAGCAACTTAGAAACAAATAAGAGACAATTTTGATGGATTTAGGTGTGTAATGGTAGCTGGTCACAAGTACAGTATTTCTGCATTAGACAATGCTAGTTTTAATTTCATTGATAATTTCCTTGTGGAAAGTTTCAAATAATGATTTGATATTTCCTCATGGAAAATATATTCCTTATGGAATTCCATGCCAAGATTTAGCTCCACCTTTCTGATTCCTACCATTGCTTTGAGTTTGCACTTTTTCCGAAGCCCCGAAAATACATTCCAAATCAGGCAACTCAGCTCTATTTTGACATGGTCAATCTCTTTTTCTTTCTTCTTCTTAATTCAAACCTAACCCAAACTACATTGTTGTTGCAGTCAGAGTTGCAAAACACACCATAACTACTTGAATATAAGCAGGCTGCTGATGCTTCATGTAGGTTCCTTTAGCAGTGCACATCAGGAATGCAACACGCCGCGTGAACAGCGCGGATGCTCTGCCAGTGGAAGGTCAGCCGTATTCCGGGGAGGGTCGGAGGAATTCAGAACAACAGAACATTCACAGCCTGTTTTAAAAATAAACACAAACGAGGGCTATTTTGCTTTACCAGGACCTCTGCTCTGCATCGTGCACATCCTATTATTATTTGCTATGCTCATCGGTGTCTGTTCTATTGATTTTTAATTGAGGAAACATTTCCTGAGTGTTCACAAACCTTTGAGTAAAAAAACTAAAGAAATAAATTAAGTCAGACCCCCAGCGAATGCCACAATAAATTAGTAAAGCTGGTGTGTGCACATGGTGTATTTTCCCTCTAGAATTTAATTCAAAAGAATGAGCTGCAGCTTGGTGCTGTTTCACTGGCACTGATGCAAGGTCTGAGCATCTGTTTCCCTTTCTGGATCCTCACCGGGGCACATGTTTTTATTGATAGACAGAACCACACATTTTTATTCAGATAGAACAACTCTCCTGATACTGTGCAGGAAAAATCTTTCCTGCTTCATTGGTGTGTTGCTATAAATTATTGATTTGGGTTGGAAATACTCTCTTTCAGCTAAAATCAATAAATAATATCATACCAAAGAAGTGTTTAGCCATTTTGTTTTTTTTTTTCACCTCTTTCAGTTGCTGCTGTTATTTTTTGGGTCTTCTTTAGACCGCATTTATTAAACTCCTCCAGAGTCGCTACAGACATTTACATAGCACCTCAGATGTAAGATGACATGTACATAAACAGAGTGCTATTTCCTACACCCCTGCATCATTCATTCAAGTGACTGCCTGAAATAAGGAAAGCCAAAAAAGCAAATCTCCGGTTTCAGTCCCATTGGAGCTGAGAGTGACATGTCTAAGGTGACAGGTTTACGTGCGTTTGTACTGCGGGCTTGGGGAATGGAGAGCAATGGTGCATTTTAGGAGCCAGCAGTAATATCTTCAGATACAAGCACTGAGGGTGACTTTGTTCAGTGGTGTTTGTTGTTGTTTAACTGTCACGTTTTGTACTGATGTGACATTTTCTGTGATAATGGCTTGGTCATATCATGGGCTGTGTATGGGATTTTCAACAGAGTGTTTTGGCTAGGCAGCCCTCTTGAAGGCCTGGTGCCTCACTGGGATTCAGAAATCAGAATGAAGGTTGAAAAAAATGTAAGATCAAAATGTGGACAAGGAAAGACACAAGTGGCTTGAAAGACATAAGACTGCTTGAAATCGGAGTAAGAATGAGCTGTAAATTGGATTGATGTTCTTAAAAGGAAAACACATGGTATTTCAGAATTCCAGTAAAATTCCCTTGACTGAAATGTACCTAAAAAAGGAAAAGAAAATGTGCCACCTAAATAATTATCTTATTGCAATATTGTGCAGTACAGGGAATGCATTTATTTTCCCTGGATTCCTTAAGAGAAACCATTCCAAAAAACCACCAACAAAAAAATGACATTAGGTGTAGGTGTGCTTAGAAGCTGCAATTCTAAGTTTTATGGTCAAAAGAAAGGGTTCTAAATTCCTACAGAGTGCAGATTATGGAACATCACCCAGGATCTGTACCAAACTCACAGAGTGGCGCTTGTCACCAAGAAAAACACAGCAAAATGGAGTATCCAGAAGAGAACTAATCTGCACAGCTGGAAATTTATACCAACAAAACCCAATTCCCACTTAACTATTATGAAAAGCTTTTCAGGCGTGATCAGGTGTGCCATTTAAATGAGTTATGCATGCCATTTGTCCACTGCTTGGAGTCCTGCTCGGAGGCATTCTGCTGCATTTCTTTTGAGGCAAATATTCCATGTATAAAAGGCTGCCCTAAGTCTGAATGCTGATGAGTTGGAATCTCCCGATTAATAAGTTTTTGCTGTGTTGGAAAAAGGCGAAAAGCGTATGCTTTATTTATTATTTGCACAATCAAAAGCCTGAAGCCTTCACATGCTTTTGAGATCCTTTTTATCGATTTGTGTTTCTAATTCAGCTGTATGTTTCAAGCTGATAATAACCTTTGTTTCAATAATAGAGAAAAAGAAAATAATGTACCGGGTATAGACTAGTGAATGTAATATCTCATATCTAAGAAAAAAATGATTATATCTTCTTGGATGTCATCAGGATCATTCAGAAACACAATGAAGAAAAAGCTATTAATGTTAAATCAGAATTTGTATTTGCTGGTATGACTGTATCATCCCTTTTTGCTGCAAAGCTTAGAGAGATAGTAGAAAGGGGAAATTATTTTCTTTGATTACAATGATGCAGAAAACTTTTTTTGTGTGTTCTGCATAAATATTAATAGGAAAAATCTACTAATGCGGATGTGAAAGGTAGAAAAGATAATCATATTGCCTGGTCTGCTCTTCCTAATTTTTAATAGAATGTCTAGCTAGGCTACATAGGTTCATTTCTCTTTACATTAACTGAAGAGGCTTTGTCATCAGTCTTGATGTATTTTCAGGCGGTATATCTTAATCTCTAGTCAGTTCGGTATAGATTTGTCAAAATGCCTGAACTATTTTGACCAGACTGAATTTGATTTAACTTTGCATGAGATCTTTTGCTGTCTTTTTCATCAATAATGTTGTAAATTACGTGTATTTGAAAGTATATACATTGATATGCCATTTTGTGAAGCCTGAGTAGGTACTGCTATAACATACACAAATTAATATTTAAAATGATGTTTTTATTTGAAATAGGCTTTTTTTCTTTGTTTGTTTATACTTCATAGCCATGCAATGTCATTTCCATTTCTATTGATGTTTCATCCTTGGCCCTTTCCTTGACGTTTTGTTTTAGTCAATGCAAATGTTCTTATAACTCAGTAGTCCCTTGACCCATCACTTTCAACAGCTAGGATCTGACTCACTGCTTTGCAAAAATTGGTGGAAGATTTGCTAAACAGTGGACAAAATGGTCTGTGGATTTGTACATGATTCGTCCTCCAAAACTTCTTGAAAGGCATGGTGTGTGTGAGGCTACCTTAACCTAAAGTGCAAACTGGGCAGCTAGGCATTCGTAAGGTTACAAGACCCCTGTCCTGTAAGTCGACCCACATGGACAGATCCCTGCAACTGCTCAAAATTAACATCAGAAGGCAATTATTCTTCGGGACTTTCTTGCTCTATTGAGGCTTGAGGCAGAAAAAGTGATTTTTCTTGAATTTAGGTCTTTGCATTGTGTATTTATGTATCTGAGCTACAGTCACTGTAGACACCCTGGTATTCAGTGGAAAAAAATAGCCATAGCTATGGTGCAGTGCATCTGTCCAGAAAGAAACATCGACTTAGATGAGATGAATTGGGCTGTAGAAATGTTTATTGCTTTCCACAGGATATAGAGTGACCCCAATCTGTCTCGCTTAGATATAGATGTCTGTATTTGATCAGATGAATCACAAGCAAAGAGTCCCAGACAGGGAGGCATACTTTTCTTATTCTTCCCTTCCTCTTCCAGGCTCCAGATGCTTGAAGCCATCTGCAAACACTGGGAAGGTCCCATCAGCCTGGCACTCTATCTCTCTGATGCAGAAGCTCAACAATTCCTGCGCTATGCCCAGGGCTCGGAAGTCCTTATGAGCCGCCACAATGTTGGATACCACATCGTGTACAAGGAGGGCCAGTTCTACCCCGTGAATCTTCTGCGCAACGTGGCCATGAAGCACATCAGCACACCATACATGTTTCTTTCTGACATTGACTTCTTGCCCATGTATGGACTCTATGAGTACCTCAGGTAAGAAGACACTGTGGTGTTTCCTGCTGCCATCCAGTTTTCCAGCTACTCCCAACACCCGCACTTCTAACTCATTGCTGGAGCAATGAAATTTGACCAGCTCTGAAAGAGGGCATATTAAAGAGCTTAAATAAATATTTGATTTGACGGTGCCCAGCAAAGAAAAATAAATGTTTTTAGAGTAGAAGAAGAGGCTGTAATTAGAAGTAATATGATTAAGGAAAAAAGTCAGATCTAAATGTGAGCTCTGCTAGCTATCAGAGTAATTCTCTTGCTGCAGCAAAGGAATTGGTTTGAAAACTGACCTGGACTAAGCAATAGCTTAGCAATATTGCACATTTATTGTGCAATATTGCTAATAGCAATAAATGTGCAATAGCTTCCTATATTAGCAGAGATGTGAACCACACAGTTCCCCTAAACATCCCCGTTCCTCAGTGCTGGAGATGGAAGAAAGTGTGCAAAACCTTACTGAACTTTCTATGCCTTGAAAATAGAGTGATAGTGTAATCATCTCAATAATATGATTGCAAGACCAGCACCTATCAAGGCCAAATAATTAGTAGAAGGAAAGGGGGAAGAGTAACTTCAGTGTGAATTGTATCATAAAGAATGTGAGCTGGTCGGGCTGAGCCTCTGATCCATTAGCAGTTTCTTTTAATAAAAGCCTTTTCCCTCTTACAGAGGATGGTCATCTGAGGGCAAAGCATAGAGTAAGGAGGACTCCCTGTGGCCAGACAGGAGGATTTCATTTTCTTAATGCCCAACAGTGTTGCTTTTCATCTCTGTTTAAATTTTGCAAAGGGTTCCAAGGAGAGCTTGCCGGTAGGTGTTCCATTAAGTGCGTAGTGCACTCCCGCGTTTCTGGAGTGTAAAGATATATATACTTTCCTGTAGCATGAACTTGCAGACAAATTCCTTTGCTTCAAGCTACAGCTAAGTTTCTTCTTTCTCTCTCTTGCACCTCACATGGAGACTTAACTGCCTTTCTTACTTTCCACATTCATACTCTGGGCCAAATTCAGTCTGTTGTTTAAGATCTTGAGGATGAATATCATTTAAATTATACACCAGGGTGTCACCTTGTTTCTCACTCATTTTAGGGATATTTCTTCTTGACTTAGGCTATGAGGACCACAAAGAATTCTGTCCCTGGCAGAAAGTAACTGTTTCAGGATGTGTATCGGGACTATTTTATTAGCACTTCTGTTCTTTTATGTTACTGTTGTATAGGATGCATTTTGTCAGCTTGATGCTTGGCACGGAAAGGATTGCATCTGTTGATAACTGTCATGTGTTAGCAAAAAAAAGCAACCTGTCCCACCGTGCTGCTTCACAGTGCACTGATGGGAGACAACACTTGAAGAGAGAAGACAGAATGATGTACCACAATGTACTTGAAACATTGCAGCCATGGAAATTATTCTCAGATAATGATAATGAATCATAGGACTAAATGCACAGGGATGCCACCCATTGGTGCCATTCAGGAAGAAAACAGAAACTGAAAATTATTGTATCTGAGACCTTGTGTGACTCTACAAGTCTTTTTGTGAGTCTCATACTGGCTTAAGTCTCTTTGTGAGCCTCTGCTGCCCAGGAATATCAACATTGCTAATTTGCTAGTACCAGCTCATTAAAAAGGAATTGGATTTTTTGGGGTATGGACAAGAATCTTTTATAGCTGTTTAAGTAATGATTATTTTTTTCTGAGCAAAATAGCAGGGGGCCTATGAGATTATTTTAAATAGTAATGCCCTGTATCTTTCTGCATTGACTCTGCAGATAGCTGATTAGTGCTATCTATCTGAATATTAGCAACTGTTCTTTAGAAAGGCTATTTTCATCTTCATTTTCTCAGATAGAATAACTGTAAGCAAGTAGAAATAGTGTGGTGTTTAAGGTATGGCTTTGTATAGGACAAGTCCTCACTTTTTACTGTTTTACATAGACTGTAGATTGTGGATCTGCAGAATATTCTAGAAGAGGAATTTTGAAAAACATTTTGACATACAGCATGAAGGGTTTTGAGGGAAGAGCTTATGCTTAGTTGTCCCTTTATGTATCTGTTACCGGCACTTACTTAGAGCTTTTCCAGTTGTTAAGTAAGTCCATTTCCATGCTTTTAATCTCCATCAAAACCTGTTTTTGTCCCACCTCATTCTTCTGTAAAGTACACAGGGAAAGAAATGCATAATTTAAAGATTTCCTGTTTACAAAGCTCAGAGACTTCTGTGTTCTCTGCTGAGGAGAAGCCCTTTGTCACCTTCAGTTATTAATTACTGAGGTCATCTTGTTACTGCCACAGGGCTAAAGGTTCTTTCTGATTGCTATATGTAAGGTTTGTGTGTCATCCTTAAGGTTCTTACAAAATTATAACGAGACAGGCCATTTCTTTAAAGTATCTACAGTTGTCACTGACCACTGTCATTGGAGTTCCTTCCTGATACATTTGTGAAAACTAGGCCCTTACAGTGACACGTTTAGCATGAATTGGAAACTTGTATCCAAGCTCTAGCCACAGGTTTTCCACCTCTCCTTTGAAAACTCAGTTGTGAAGTTGCTCTTTAGCATCTCAGCAAGAGACAGGCTTCATGTTCTGACTGCTAATTTTTATTTGTCGGATGCATTTGTAGGTTATGCATTCACTGTTTTTGCAGAGAGAAAGAATGTTCTAATGGTTTTACCACTGGACTGACAGCTCTTCAGATCTTAAAACAAGCTATGTGTCTGCTTGGTGCATTGTTCTTGAAGTAATCAATTAGCATCCAAATGATGAAAGCCAATTTGAATTAATAGATTGCTTTTTTTTTTTATTTGCAGCTTCAAGGGTTTAGGATGAGATTGCTAAACTTTCTCTGTCTGAGCTTTCCCTTCCTCCAAAAAGGGCATGATACTAATGCCTGTTCACACAGGAAGGCGAATTATTTGTTAATTTTTGGAGAGGAATATGAAGATGAAAGGACTGATCTCAACATACTGGAGTTAGTTCAACCTCCAAAGGGACTCTTTTGGTTTAAGCTATGCCTCACAAAAAATAGGGTTTATTAGCAGATTAGAAATTTAGGCCAACCTTCTGTGTGCAATGACATACATCAGGTCTGAACACCAAGATGCCTGGGAAATGGTTTCCCAGACAACACTAGCGAAGAGAAAGCTCTTCACAAAATCATATATCCTTAATTTGGGAGTTGAGGAACATGACAAATATGGAAGAATGGGCCATGAAAGTATATTACCAAATCCCAAAAATGGCTCTCACAAGGGTATTGTAAGAATTAAGCAGTTTCCCCAGTGCCGGTTTGCAAAATACCAAATGTCTACTGGCATTATATTTCAACTATCTTTCAACACTAACAGTAGAAATTTTCCTCTTTCACGCACCACAGACCCAAGCAACAAGCAAAAAGCACTTTCCTTCAAACATGAAAAAAATCACCGCACAGGAAACAAAAACCAACGTTGTTTCTGATAGGAGGTTAGAAAGTAATTAGGATGATGATTCTAGAAAATTAATTCTTAAAAAATATTTGATTGATAATGAGAATGTGAAGTAAAGGCAAAAAGAAAAGCCTTAGCCTTGCTGCGTTGGCTCCTGTTGTTTATGTATGGAACTTAAGATATAGGTCTTTTACTTACAAGCAAATAAGGATCAAAAACATCAAAAGTCTTACGTTCTGCGCTATTCTGCAGTCCTCACGGTCCTCACTGGTGCCTTCTTCTGCTTACTTCAGTCCCTTTTGTAGTCTGGCTCTCATCAAAAGCTGCTCTACTTGGAGATCCGCGTTACTGGAGTTCCTGACTGAACCTGTCCCAAGCCTCAGCTCAGTTACAGTGAAACCCTCCACTTTGACCATAATAACATCCCCCCTCAGATGCTCGCATATTTCTTGAAATTATTTCTGTGTAGATTATCCCACTATGTAATTGCATCTTTGAAATACCCTCACCACTTCTCTGGGCTTGGCTGCAACCACCACAAGCATCTTGTTTTCAGATATCTGCTTCTCTCCACACACTTGTCTTTTCATCCTGACTTTTGATTATGACAGTGCTTTCAGCCTCATGTATCTGCCTGTTCACGCTTCTTATCACTTTTATTTGTGAGTACTTTTTACTCTTTCCAAGGTTCAGTTATGCTATTGACACCTATATTAAATCTGCAGTGGATAAAAGTGGGGAACGTGCAGCAAAGATTATTGATATCCACATCACTCTCTGTTTGTATCCCATACCTTACAAAACCATCATGCTGAACACTGATTTCACCACAACTTATTCCACTTGAGAGTCTCTGCTGTCACCTTTTCTTGATACCTACACCTATTTGAGCTTTGTCCTATAGCAGACTGTGAGCTTTTGTGGGCAGGATTGTTTCCAGGCTTTGCACACTGCCAAGCACAGTGGGACCTTGACTTTTACTTCGGACTTTTAAGCTCCCCATCAGACAAAAAGAGAGCAGCAGCCATAGACTGAAGCAGCTGTCTCATTTGCATCACTGCAAACATCATATGTTCCTACCTAGAAGTGGTGAACACCTGAAGATGCATAGCTCAAAGCTGACAGTTTGAATAGAGTCCCGAAAGCCAAAGACATAGTCAGAAAAACTCTATTAGCATGCAGTGCTTGCAAGAAGGTGGGAAGGGGAAGAATCATTAGGAATGTCATCCAGACTGGATGCTGGCACTGCTCAGTGATTCAGGAAGGTTGAGGAGGCAGATTGTCAAGGAGTCATCTATTTACATGCAGATATCTTCCCCATTAGTGACAGTGAGGGAGAAGATACCAAGAAAGTACAGAAAAGTTATAATAAGAAGCTGTTAAAATCCTTCAGTTGTGAAAAGTTCATTGGAATGTAGCAGTGGTTCTTAAAACAATGCAAACTTTCCAGTAAGTTACCAAGAACAGGTTCGTTTTGTAGAATAGGACTGGTATGAATTCTCTAAAATTCTAATTTTATTAAGTAACCCTGTTCTTCTCTGATGGCAATAAAAATGAATTCTAGGTATTCTAGGCCTAGAAAAGCAATCCCCATTTCTTCATCTCAAAAGGCTGTAGAAAGTTTGTTGTTCTTCAGCATTATTCTTGATTGCTTGTTATAGTGACATAAAAGTCAAGGACAGTGAATCCTGTTAAGGTGAACTGATTTTGACAGAGGGAGAGAGGGAGACTTCTCGAATGATATATGAAGATAATGAAAGGAAAACCAAGACGGAGCTATTTCTAATGGCAAGCATAGTAAGATTCAGTTTGGGAGTGGAAAAGTAACATCACTTTCTTCTTGCTGGGTTTTAGTTCGTTAGGAAGAAAAGACTGAATACCTCTGTCAGGTGGTGCGTAGGGTTGCTAAGCTGTCGTTCTCCTGCAGCAATCACCCCAGGGCCCCTGTCTAGAAAGAGGCCCTGTTGTGCGAGGCGCAGAGCGCACACGCTCTGTGGCAGGTCCAGCACTGACCAGCTCAACACAGAAGGTGAAGAGCAAGGTATCCCCGTGCACCCTCCGTGCACAGCTCTGTTCTGCACAGACCAGCCTCTGCCCTACGTACAGCACCGAGCGCAGATGAGCTCCAGCCTCCAAGCATGTGTGAATAATAATAAAAATAATAATAATAAATTGCCATTAGTTTACATTTTTGCTAATTTGCGTCACATCCTATTGCAACACATCTGTGCCTTGAACAAGGATTGACCAATGCGGCATCTAGTGTTTGTGTGAGCAACTGGCTGGTCCGTAGTGAGTTGGTACTTACCTCGCGGTGATGTAAAGTAGAGCTAAAAAGGAAGTATGATGGCCCAGAAAACACAGACAAGGGCTAGGCTGGAGTGTAGCTACGCTGCCCAGTTCCTCGTCTTGTGAAGTTCCCCGAGTTCTGCATAAATACCTTTTTTTGTTACAACTATCAGTGTCTGGGCACCACTTTAGCTTAATCTGTAGTAAAATAGACAGATCTGACTGTGTTTCTCTTATAGGACTCAGCGCTTGTACTCATAATGATAGATCATTTCTGTGCACATGCAGGTAGCATTGATCGCTCAAACACACCTCAGACATCAAGTTCTTTTTGAAAAGTATTTTACTTCTTATTCTTAAAGTGGTGGATTTAAAAAAAAAAAGAGAGGAAAATACAAGGCAACCCAGGGAAAAAATGAGCCACAGTCACATATACAGAATTAAACCATCCTTTCTGTACTTTTTATTTTTGAAAGGCCAAGTAATTTACTTGTTAGATTTTGCCGACCTGTATTTGTGGCTTCTCTCTGCCAGGAAGTCCGTCATTCAGTTAGACCTGGCCAACACCAAGAAAGCTCTGATCGTACCTGCGTTTGAGACTCTGCGCTATCGCCTCTCCTTCCCCAAGTCAAAAGCAGAGCTGCTCTCTATGTTGGACATGGGAACCCTCTTCACATTCAGGTAGCAGAAAGTGTTTTTGTTGAACCTGTGGTAATTATCTCTAAAGATTTATTTTACTGCTCTGTGAATATTTGATTTCTCTCATTTAGCTAGCTAGCCCCATTAAGAAATGTGTTAGATTTTCCCTCCCCCCTTTCATAGAGAGGCAGTGAACAGCATCATGTGTATATATTCCATCTGTAAGCTCAGCATTTTCTCTAGTATTATACTGCTCTTCGGAAGGACTTCAGTTGCTAAATTGTATTTATTTTATTTTCATTATTTTTTATTGTG